>OZ010599.1:3546587-3571587 GCA_963932145.1 Acanthosepion lycidas | reverse complement strand
TATTTAGTCATTTTAAATTAGTTTTTAAATAAAGCCAAATATTTTGCTTACTGGAAATATTAAATTTAATCTATTAGCTTCAAACTAAAATAAAAGCTTCATTTTTAAAAATTCATATCTCTCTCTCTTTCTATCTCTCTCTCTATATATGTGTGTGTGTGTGTGTGAAAAGAAGTGTTGGATATTTTATTATTTTATTTATTATTAATGTATACCCATATTTGAGTAGACGATGCATTTATTTATTATACGGTAGATTTATTTATTTTCGTTTACCAGCTTGAATATTCGAGAAATCTTATTAAAGAAAAATATACGCTCTCTGGTAGGGTTCGAACATGAGTCCCCTTTTGACAGAAAAAACCATCGTTAGATCCAACGTGCTTTGCCCACTAAAGATCAATCAAACTTCTTAAATAGGCACAAATCGGCTCCAAAATTGAATAAAAAAAATTGAAAACTATGTAGAATAACTAACTTTCCCCATTAATTAAAATATCACAAAATGTATCTCGTTAAGACACGACTGTTCGCAAACTTTATTTTGGTGTTTTCAGGCCACCAAATATGAGCCTCTTTTTTAAATATACATTTTCAAAACCAAATTTTATACATGTATCGCTTTTATAAACCGCTAGGTTTCATTTTAGCATTTTCCTTTCCAACACAGGAATACGATTTTATTTTTTATGAATGTAACCGTCTGGCTTTATTTTTATATTACCTTTTAAATTTTATATAATTTTACATTACATTTTTTTTTAATCTGTCTATATATCTGAGATGAGGTATTATGATTATTTACATTATTCGGATTGTTAGCATCATCTTCATTGCCATATTTACAACGTTTCGGCCGTTTTACGTTCCAGCCTTCTTCAGGTGATTGGAATTTCTAACTGAACTCTACAGCAGTGGTGAACCAAAACTTGAAGAGTTGAGTTAAAGGGAAATGGCAGACATCCGGAAGAGGCATGGCACGAGGAACTAGAACAGTCTACCCCAATGAACGAAATAAAGGGTTCGGTTCGACATTCCAACCACGTGAAGAAATCCGGAGCGTACAACGGTCGAAACGTTGTAATATATATGGCGACAAAGATAAGGACAATAGTCCGAATAATGTAAATAGTGAAGATGAGGATAACAGTCTGAATAATGTAAATAATATAAGTACTTTTTTATTATTTGAATTTTTATATTCTCCCCACAAAAGAACATGCAAAAGACCTAATCTATTGCATTATTTACCTTTTAAAATATTTTTTATATAATTTTACATTTCATTTTTTATTACATAAATTTATAATGCTTCAAGTAGAAATCTGTTATTGCTTCGTTTCTGTTGTAACAGATTGTTTTGTCGGTGTTGCTATTCTAACAAGTGTTATATTTCTATTTTTAGATATGATGTAATATTGAGTTGAATAAAACCTGAAAGTACATAGCTTCTCTTTTTTGTAAGTGTATATGGAAATACATTCGTATTTCCTTTCCATGAATCATCTAACTTGAAAGAGAACTTCAACAAGTTTCATTTGACATTGTTTATTCGATCGTTTGAAATCATGCACAAAGGTTTCTCATGCTGCCGCCACACTAAATCTTCTTATTCTCATAAAAGAAAAGATAAATTCATTTTTCACGGCGCTGAATCCTAATAAATTTGGTAATAAAAAGATACTTAATGACTTCTTTCGTTTATTTGCCATTAACCACTAAAATAAAGCTGTTTCTGGATCGATTCGATGCCTGTGTTATGGTCTAGAGAATGATGATGATATTTCATCATTCTAAAAATAACTTTGCCATCAGTGATGATAGAAAAGAAGGATATTTCATCATATTAACCCTCATCATTATAAAAACGACCGTTCCACCACAAGAGAGTCAATAGAGTAGAGTAGACTACGGTACCTGTAGTGTAGAAGTTGTCAGTGGTGCAGTAGCAGTACAGAAAAAAAAAAACCAAAGAGATAAGTAACTGACCAGTGCTCTGTGAAAATCGAAAACAGACGATTTCAAACGCTATCCTCACAAGCGAAATTCTTGGAACCAAACCAAGTAAGCACTGACTTTTAAACAAAAGAGACACTGAGAATAAATATAGAATAAATATTCTGCAATTCACATCACAAAAGAAATACAAATTCTTGTTATTTATGTTAATTTATGTCAACATGTGTCTCAAGTTTTTTATTGTTGTTATCGTTGTACGTTTTATGCATTTTAATTTCCTTCAGTAATAATACCAACCCCCATTACACATGCATACGTCAAGCAAATTTCAAGCTTTGTTTTCAAATTAAGGTTCACCGTGAAGAAATCGAAATCAATGCAAACATACAGCGTATGAAAAGATATTGTAGCGTAGAGGAATCTGCAGTTTTGAAAATTTGTCCAAATAAGTATTTCTATGTTTTTTATTAAGGGGAAAAAACATTGCACTTCCTTCTCGTTACGTTCTCTGTGCATTTTGGTTTGAGAATCGATAAATTATTTAGCGAAACTTTATTTTTAAAATCTTCAAAACAATGGAATCCTTTTTAGTTTTTAAAAATCAAAAGGTCCACTTGTCCACTTAATATTTCATTTCAATATTCCCACCAAAATCGAAGGAATCATTTTTAAATATTTTATTTTTAAATGCCTCTGTCCGCCGCAATTTTATTCAAGAAAACTTTTTACAAAATAAAAAAATAAATAAAATAATTAAATAAATTAAATAAAAAAAAAAGTTCTTTCATCATTTTTCAAGGTACACTGACTAAAAAAAATCTAATAAATCTTTAAAACGGTGAAGTAAATTCCCAGTAAGTAAAAAACTATCATCATTTATCGGATTTTTTATCCAGAAACAAGTATTTCGTGGATTTAAAAATAACCTGATCTAAAATTCTCGAAATGCTGTGTAGTCTCTTTTTTTCATTTTCATTGATATTTTTTTTTTGTGTGAAATGAAAATTAGAAATGAAGATGTAAAATTAAATCTATGAAAATATTCGTCTACTGTAATTATTAGAAAATTTTAGTTTATATTTTTCAGGTTTCCTTGACGATACCTTTGGAAGAAAACTTTGAGAGAGAAAGAAAGAAAAAAAGAAAACAGCAATAATGTAGAGTTACCTCCCTTTACGCTATTTTCGCCTGGTGGCCACCGTGTGGCGCTCACTGATACGAAACAAGCTTACGCAATATGGCGATGTTGTTGGCTTTCAGACAGTCCTAAGCCGGCTGCGCTGATGATCATCACAACATTTATTTAGTTTTAAAGGACACAAATAAAAACATCGCCCTATGCACAAATCTGGGCTTTAACAGATATTTGAATCAGGACTAATTTGTACATATGAACCATATACATTTATTGCTACGATGGAGAATTTAGAGGATTTATTTGCCGATTCCTGTCATTTTGATGCGGAAAGGCTTTCTTCTTCACATTCACAAAATAAACAAACAGTTTCATCGCCGACGATGACAGCTTCTTTGCCTCCCGAGGTTTGTTTATTTAATTCATCTTATTTCCCTAGTAAAGAAATATATTTTTGATTCTCTAAATTGTTGAACATCAATAAAACCTGTTAGATTGTTGCATCATTACAGAAAGAAAAATGCTTTGTTTTTATTTTGGTTTGCGTGAAGAAATCTGATTGTTTATAAAATCTTTTTTTCCATTTTAGTTAAAAAAAGGGATTTTTTTTCTTTCTTTGGAGATTATTTTTTTTCTCTCTTTATATTTAAAAAGTAAAAAAACATCGTCATGATTAACATGCATTAAATTTAAATTTAAAATTATGTTCTGCTTGTATTTTTGTTTTTTACGTTAAAAATATCGTTTTTTTTTGTTATTTTTGTTTTTAGTTTCCTTTCAGTTTTGTATTTTCACATTTTAAGACTCTTAAAATGTGAAAAATACAAAAAGCCCTTAATCTTAAATTAAAAAACTAAGGACTTTTATTTAAAAAAATGCAATGAATTAATTATTTATCTGAATTGAAGAAAAAATATTTTCCTTTTAATTTAGTAGTTTTATTTTCTTTTTAAGATCGTTTGGCTTTCAAGTTAAAAAAAAAAACGAAAACAAAAAACTATTTTTCCTTCATTTAGAAAATACTTGAAATGAAAAGAATTAAAGAAGTTTCTGTTTCTATTTTACATTTTTGAATTTTGACTTTTAAAAAATTAAGTTTCAGATATTTTTTAAATAATCAGCGATTTTTTTAAATTATAAAAATAAATATTTACAATTAAAAATTGATTAAATTTACATGTATTCATTTGAATGCATTGTTGAATGAATAAAATAAAAAGTTAAGAATACATTTTTTTTAGATTTTAAATTATTTTATTTAAATTTTTGAATTTAAAAATTTTGTTAAAAAAATCACTTATATTTTAGTTCGGTATGTTTATAAAAAGAGCAAAATAAGAAGAAATTGCAAAGAAAACAAGTCAAAAATAAAATGTTTTTTTCAGAAACAAAAACAAAAAAATGAATTTCTTAAAAAAAAGTCGATCAAACAAAAAACTAAAGTAAAACTAATAAAACTATTTTCGATGAAAAGTGAAAAGTTAATTTTTTTTTTTTTAGTTTTAAAAACTGATCGAGTTACAGAAATTTAGAAATTTATTTTTGTTTAGTTTTAGTTTCTGAAGAAATCTAAACATTTAATTTTTTAATTTAAATTCTCTTAAAATCGTTTCTCAAAAATAAATCACTTGTGAAAAAAAAAAAAAAATTGAATTCAATTGTGATTTTTGATTTTTTATCTTAATTTTTACACTTGATCACTTGTCAAGATCACTGAGTGTCAATTTGTTTAGCCCCCCCCCACAAAAAAAAATCAAGCAAATAAAAACAAACAAAATAAATTTAGTATTTATTTATTATTTTGAAAAGTTAATCAAGTCAGTTCGGATCTGTCTGTAAATTACTTGATTGATGGAACCAACATTAAAAAAAAATAATAATTAGTCTCTCTCTACACTACACATTTTATTTTTTAATTTTGAACATTTTTGTGTCGTTATTGATTTAAATTTTAAATTTTATTTAATAATAATAAGATTTAAAATTGACATTAACATTTCATAAATTCCTTATCGATGTTAAAATCTCCCATAACAATTTCTCATCTTTGTTTTGTTTTTGCAGTAAATACATTTTATATAGTCATTTTATTTTATTGATACAGGTTCCGTTTTTTTTAGTTGATGACTTGTTTATTTCTGGGTTTCGTTTGTTTACTACAACAACCCATAAAAAACAGAACCATAAAAAAAGATATTTAAAAAATAAAAGTAGTAAAAATATGACTTAATGACTAAAAAAAAAAAAACAAAGATAAGAAATTGGTATGTGCGATTAAAATAACATCGATAAGAAATTTTTAATTTATTTATCAAATGATATTTTTTTATTAGTAAAAAAAAAGAAAGAAAAAAGGGTGAATCAGTCATCGACAAGATTTGAATTCGTATGGAGTCGTAGAGTGTATCGACCTAGAGAATATTATTATGATTTTTAAAAACTAACCAGAATTAATTTTCTGACTAGAGTTTTTCTTTCTGTTCCAACTTTTATATATAAAAAAAAAAAAAAATAATAATCTATAAATATCGATTAGCTGTTCGATAATAACTTGTCAAGTTCGGCAAATAAATAGTTTTTTTGAGAATAATATTTATTCAATTTATTATCCTCTTTTTGTGTGTAAACTGTAAAAAAAAAAACAACCCCAAAAACAAAGAAAACAATGGACAATCAATTTTCGTTTATTGAAGTTGAAACCCTTTTCTTCTTGTCGCAAAAAGATAACTTCAACACGCACTCAGTAAGGACCGAATTCAGTTGGTAATCTTCCTAACTAGCCCGGCACTAGGTATCCAACAGTACAATATGAATTATGAATATTTATTACTTTTCTTCAGTTTTCCGAAAAAAATAAAAATAAAAGATTTTTTAAATGCTCACCTGAACTTTACACACATTTTTTTTTTTTTAAGTGAACAAATGATTTTGTTGAGTTGTCGAAAGAAACTTTACGTCTACTAATTATTTTCAAATTGTCTCACTCTATATGCGGGGAAAAAAAGTGACATTTCAAATTTAACAACTTACAGGTGTATGGTCATTTTGTTTACTTAGGAGAGGAAGAAAAGAGAAATTATAGAAAAAGAAGAAATAGGAAGGAGCACTGAAAAGTCCTCCTTTACCACCACAAAGGAATCTTAAAAAAGAAAAAAAAATCTTGTTTGATCAGACTTTCGGAAATAAGACCCAATCGAAAGTTTTGGGGTGACGGAAGTAATTTCAACGCGGAACCTCAATCAAAACTCAAAAGAGTAATTTGCAGTTCAAGCCCCGCGCTCAGTTTCTAACAAAAATTTCCCGAATAGTTCCATTTAATTCGAAAATTACAATAAAAGTTAGGACTCATTCGCGAAATTAATTCTGCACCTCAAGTTTTTCAGCACCCCCTTCGTATAATACTTCAGAAATATAGTACTAAGTATCGACACGAGGCACCGTTTTAAAACCACCAGGTAAATTTATTCCTCTCCACCTTACACCGCCTGAAAAAGTATGAACAAATGTTGTGTAATACAGTAAGCATTTGAAATACATGAGGTCAATTAGGTACAGATCATGTGTGTGTATGTTACTGTTAAAAGTACACATCTGGTGTTTGTTTTTTTCAGCTTGGAAATTGACAACTAAAAAAGTGAATTTAACACTAATATTATTAGGCTGGTGCAAAAATAATGACGTAATGATGTCGTTTTTTGACGTTAAAAAATACGTCAAAAAACGACATTATTACGTCATTATTTTTGCACCAACCTAATAATAAACTAACTGCTGTGACATTGGCAACACGTTTTGTGGAAAAGTGAATTTTTCTATTTTATTAACTAATCTCTGACTCGTGAGTTCGATTCCTTTTTTTTTTTTTATTCATTAATATTCAATATACAAAGCCGAAGAGCCACTCAAGGTAGAGGGTTACTGAAGGCGGTTGTTGTATAAAGAGTAAGAGGTCAGAAGCATAGATTTATGAGCATAAGATAACTATTAAGTTAACGTATTAACCCTAGACTTGAAGATCTGTAATCTAAATTTGTTGTTTTCATGGTGTAGGATAATTGTGTTGTTGATTAGTCAACTATCCTACACCATGAAAACAACAAATTTAGATTACAGAGACTAGAAGCAATTTATATTAAAAAATTAAAGCCGGCACTGAACAGAATCAGCGATGAATATTGCAGTAATGTTCTGAAATGCCTGTAAAAGAACAGTTTTTTCTTCATACTTTAAATGTGTATATGAGCATGATATTATAACATAGAGAGAAAAAATTCCATAATGGATAATTTTTTCACGTTCTAATGAACGCTCAGCACATTGTCAACCGTTTTGCATTTAAAAGCATAATGAAAAAATTTACAGTATTGGATAACAATGCACATCATTGTATAGATATTTATACTAATGAACAACATATATTTTTCCACCCCTGAAGATGATCTTGGAAGCAAAAGTACTTGGGAAATGAAAATAAAAAATTTAAACAGCTATAGCACATTTCTCTGATCCTTTAACATCAATACACGGAAGGTTATTCATGAGTATGAACGGATTTTGTCAAAAATTAGCAGACATAATGTCTAATTTATTCAGTCAGACATGGCTAAAAGAGAATTTGCTGCCTAAATGCACAAATATATATATATATATATATGTATAATCAAGTAGACAGCAATCATATATATATATATATATATATATATATATATATATATATATATATATATATATATGATTAGTGTCTACTCGATTTTGACCATGATCCGTTCCTTAAATTAAGCATTGCAAATGCGATATACAGGTTAAGTGTTATACCTGGGTACAGCTTGCCATAGAATGTTTCTGCCATGGAAACAAAGCTATTTAAAGGCATACAGAGGGCATGTTAGTTTTAGCTGCATGATAATTTCAGCCAATCTCACTTGTCACTTTGGTCTATGGTATTTCATAGGTTTAACAAAAACTGCTCTGGAGAAAAGAACCCGATTATACAGTGGACATAAGTACAGGATTGGTGTTGATGGAATAAATTCCAATAGCCAAAAATACTATTCTTAAAAGAGTTCTCAATACAGAGTAGAGTAAATATTATTTATTCAAAAATTATAACAGAAACATGTTATAACATCACTACAAAAATGGCCATTTTATTTCAACACTTCTGGTGTCTTATCAAGTGATGGTGTTGAATGTAGAATATAGTTATAATTTTTAAATAAATTTGATATACATATATATATATATATATATATATATATATATATATATATATATATATATATATATATATATATAATTATTTTTACTATAAGAGATTATAATAAAAACATGTTTTTATTATAATTTCTTATAATAAAAATAATAATAATATATTGCTCTACTTTGTATTGAGCACTTTTTTAAAAAAAGTAAGTGCTATAAACAGTCGAATTTTACTCCAGCTGTTCTTTCTCTCATTTGGAGATATATATATATATATATATATATATATATATATATATATATATATATATATATATATATATAAAGTACTTATCTACTTATCTACCACCTTCATGCAACCAAATGTTTGATATGTGGCAATATTTGGCATGGCAACACAATCTTATCAAGAGAGACAGGATCTGTGAGCATGGAACTTAAGTAATGACTAAAGCTCTCCTTTTTTAAGTGTTGACATTGTGAAATGTTTTTTTGCTCTGTCTGGGGGATCTGGGCGTTGAACATTTTTCTATGTTGGTAGGTGTTTACTTTTTTATCATTCTTTTTCTTAACTTGTTTGGGATTTTTTCTTATCTAATGGGTTAGGTCATCTTATCACGCCAACATTGTCTTTTTTTTTCTTTAGTATTATATATATATATATATATATATATAGGGAGTATTTTAGTGAAGTGAGATATTGAATGAACTTAAATAAGCATGTCGCAGATTGTATGCAACAAGAATGTAACCATTATGATTACAAGTCAGAGGGAACATAAAGTTTACTTGTGTTTGTGAAAATGATAAAATGTCCTTAAAAAAAGTTTGTATAAGAAATTACCAGCAATACATTTTATCTGAAGTTGAAGGCATAAAATTTGTTCAAAATATTTAGATTTCATCATTAAATAACCCATAGTGGTCGATATGCCACGAAACAGTCTTCATGAAAGAACACTTTTATGACATTAATCCATATAATATCCAACAATTTCTTAAATCAAACAGTATTCCAAAATATGCCTTTTAACAAAACAACATAAAACGTACATATTACCACCTCTAGTAATTATGTCCATACAAACATACATATGCACAAAAGCTGAGTTGAATCTACCATATATTTGATTGTGAAAGCAGAATAACATGTTTATTACTTCAAAGCTCCCATTGACATTAAATGAACCATAAGAAGTTTCTATGCCATTGAACAAATCAATTGGTGTTAAATGTTCCTTTTTAAGAAATTACTTCTCTTTTCTCAGATAAAAACTGAGATAAGTTTAAGACAATAAGTATGATTATAGTTAATACTTTATCATGTAGTTTCTCAGAGATTCTGTTTGTCTTTGCCAGTTAAGCATGCTTAATAATCTTTGTTCCTGTTGAAATGTAATGAACTTTATCTTTGCTTCTACCAGTTGATTTCAGGGTTTTTAGAAGCTTGTAGACATGAAACTTTTGAAATTGATTTGGGTCTTTTCATTAGCATAAAAAGTTTTTGATCATTTTTGTTTTTAATTGGTTCATTTGAATTTATTACATTTACATATCCTCCTGTTTGAGAAGGTAAAGAAATTGTTCACTTTCATTTTATAGTCATCATTCAGTATTTATTATTTTGTATGTGTCACACAGATGATGAAATAGAGCTTGACTGAAGGGATGGTTGATTGAATTCACTTGTAGCTTCGTTGAGACACATAAGTCGATATCTTTCTTGTTTGCTTCATTTCATCATTTAGAATTATTTTACTGCAATATACTTTTGTTTAAATGCAATCTTGGATTTGTTGAGAAGTGGGCTAAATCTATTTTTGTGAATTATTCATGTTAAGGTCGAGCCTTCCAATTTTTGAACCAAATACTGTTCAATAATGGCAACCGAGAACACCAAAAATTGTAAAAAAAAAAAAAAATCCTTATCTAAAGTCTACATGATTTAAGAATTAAGATCTCTGGAATTGTCGTTCTGCTGGAAAATTAATTGGATGAATAAAATTGGTTGTAATGCTATACATTATGATATTTCAGCTTTGTGAATATTAGCTTTGTTTCAAGTGGGTGCTGAAAAGTTCTTGGCTTGACTGAGAAAGGCTTAAACACTCCTTCCCCTGCAAAAAAAAAAAAAAAAAAAATCTTTTGCTTTTTGATAATTTGTTCAGATCTTGGGAAATGGTTCAAACCAAGAACTTATCAGCACCCCCTTGTAGATCTATTGTCTTTTATTCTATGTTCTGAGATGAAGGGTAGGATCATTTATTGTTCCCTCTCTCTCTCTCTCTCTCTCAGGAAAATTCTTTTATTCTTTCTCCTTTTCAAGGTAATTAGTTGTAAAATATCAGGCCCTCATATCCATTTAATATACTTCACTACTACTACTACTACTACTATTACTGCTGCTGCTACTGCAACAACAGCAACAACAACAAACAAACAAACACAACCTGGAATAGTTTGATACTAATAGTTCTTTGCTCTTTTAAAGGGGTTCAGTAATTTACAGAAGAAAAATCCTGTATCTTTCAGAAGGCTGCATAAAAAAAAATTAAAAGACTTCCCCAAGTCTATTTCTTTTGTAGGATTTATCAGTGGGGCTTGACGGTGGGGTAAAGATTTGAAGTTTCTAAAAATGAAAAAAAAAACGGAGAGCACAACATCAAATTGTAAACAATAACAAAAATAGAGTTTCTTATTTTGTTTATATTTGCTGTTGCTGCCTTGTCTTTTCTAAGTTGTCAAAATTGCCATTTTTGTGGGTGGAGGCAAGAGCGATATTTTCTGTTGTTCTTGACATACCTGCCAGGTGATAATTGCCACTTGTTGCATGAAAAGTAGATTCATTTCATTTATACATGTCATTCCCTGTAGGCTGCAAACAAACAAAAACAGCTTACTGCCATTTGTACATTCATGAAAAGAAATGACAAAACAAAAAAGTTTGTTTATATATATATATATATATATATATATATATATATATATATATATATATATATATAAACAACAACAGAAAATAACAAAAAAAAAACAACAAAAAATGAAAATAACACACTGCATATTATAGTTTGGATGCTTGTACCCCCCCCAAAAAAAAACAACATAAAACAGATGAGCAGAACACTAATCCATAGAGTTTGTCTTTGATTAAAAATTGATAACATCATCCCAAGGTTATATATTAAAATACAGTCTGCCTGTCTATCTGTTCATGAGCTGAATGGACAGGGCACCTGCTCACCCTCTTCTCAGTTTGTTCTGAATGGAGGCACAAAATTGATTTACACAAATAGCAACAAATTAGCAAATATCTTTTAAGTTTTCAACAATATAAACATTTTTAAATACATTTGATTTATTTTAATTTATTAGTTTCCTTTGTGATTTTTGTTTAACTTCTTGTCTAATTTGGTCTTTTTCTTTTTCAAAAATGAATTAATTTTTTGTATTTCATGATAACTGCTAAGCTTTACCTAATATGGCACAAAGCCAAAATTTGGAAAGATTGTGTTGCAGTACACTCTCAAGTTGGGAAGGATTTGTTACAAGTGACTAATTGACATTCTATTTTTTTATTCTCTGGATTTGTGCACACACGACAGATGTAAATACCACAGTGCTATTAAACAGACTCTACTGTTTTTGAATTTTGTAAAATAAACAAATTCATTTTAGGCTAATTTTCCTGAAAGTGAATACATCACTATAGAATGCTTACAGGTTACTAAAAATGATATAATTTCTGTTTTTTTTTTCTTGGCAATTCTTATAAATGTTGTTTAATTTATCCCTCTCCCCCTGTCTCTCTCAATTAAAATTCTATTTTTACACCTACCCTTTTTATAATGTCTTGCACAAGGTGTAATTTTGAATTTTATTGACCGTTAAATTCATTATATACCCCTGCTGTTTCGGCTGTTGTTCTTTGTGGCCTTCTTCATTATACTTGAAATTTATTGAATCTTCTGGAGTAGAATGTTCTCATTGTTTTCATACTTAGTGGATATTTTATAACAGTCAGTACTTGCCCGTTTGATTCACTTTTTGCTTGTTCACTGAATGAGGATATGTCACTTTTTAGTACTACTTGACCCCAGGGAACCAGATAAGTTTTAACAAATGCGTTAATCCACAAGGCCACATGTCTCTTGGACAAATTAGTATTAAAACTTAATGTTAGTTCTCAGGTGATGGATTGTATTAGCATCCTGACTCAAGTGGTGAATTTTTTTTTCTGAGTGTCATTTCTTTCTTAATCCAAGGCTCCCAGATGGTGCTTTACTGACAAGGTTCTCAATGACAAACATGGTCATTAATTCTTTATTATTTTATCCTCCAGTGTTGTTCTGTTTATTATCTTGATTTAATTCCACAAAGGTTGCTGACCATCCTTTTCACTCCATATATGATCAGCCATGCTTGATTTCAATATCTCTCTCTCTCTCTCTATCTCTAGACTACAGCCTCTCAAAAATCCCTGTAACCTTACTTTTAGGGGTGACCAATCCCTCTTATATTCCTTATCAAAACTCATGGTCATGCTATCTTCTGAGTGGGACTTGGTTTAGCAAAGATATGTCTGAAATCTTGAACTGCTTTTGTATACAGTCCTGATGTTGTATGGACCACAGATCCTCTGAATCTTTTCAGATGTTTCTCTTATGTATGGTAGATAACCCATGGCGTTTTTTTTTTTACTTTTCTGTCTCTGTTTCTGGGAGCTGATGTTATACTTCTAACTTATATTACTTTGAAAGGTGTTGCTAATGTTACTCATCTCCTGTTGGTAAGTGTCTGGGTCACTACTTATGAATTTAGTCTGTTATTCTAGGCAAGACATGAACCTTTTCTTGACACTGTATCAATGGTAGGATTTTAGGTATTGCCTGCTGAATTTTGACTTATGATATATGGATGTCTTGTTTTTTTTGGGTGCAGGTCCCTAGCTACACTAAATATTTTTGTTCAGTTAATTTCTGTAAAAAGATACCACCACAGAAAATGTGATACCTAAGGTTTAAAATAAATCTAAAACAATGGAAAATCCTTCTTGGAGCCTTTTATTTTAGTTTTAATTTTAAGCTAATAGATTAAATTTAATATTTCCAATAAGTAAAATACTTTCCTGTATTTCAAAAACTAATTTAAATTGTTTGGAAGGAGATTTTTTTTTTTTGGCTAAATAGCTGATTATTGTCCATTTTTAGCTATCTTTCCTCACATTATAACTTTCTTTATTAAAAAAATCATTCAAAAATAAAATATAGTATTTTGAAACTTAAAGAAAATACATACAAAAAAAATTAACTGAGAGTGGGGTGTTGAATTGTTGTAAGCTATTTCATTTAGTAAATACAGTTTTTATTTAATAACAATATCAACTGACAAGTTAATGCAGGATTTTAAAAGATTTAAAGTTTATAAATTATTCTAATTAAAATTTAAAAAAAATGAAAACAATACTTTTAAAAATTCATTATTTATTGAAAAAAAAAAAAAAAAAAAATCTTTTTCTTAATACAATAGTGTCCATAATATATTTTATTCATAAAGGCAATTAAAAGCTTTTCTAATGAAATAATGTCTTAGTTTTTTTTTCATTTTTATTTTACAATTCAAAGCAGATTTTCTATAACTGGAGGTCTTGTTTGGTCAAAAAATTTTGAGGGTTTAAATTCTCTGAGGATTTGTCCTTATAACTAATATGAACATTAAGTGCTACAAAAATGGGTTTCATAAAATTAAATGAGAGAGAGTGAGAGTGTGTGTGTGTGTTTACAGATGTAAAAAAAAAAAAAAGATTTTTTTTCCAAGATTCTCTAAAAAAGAAATGTTTAAAAAATAATTTCATTGCTAGATTTTAATGAACCTTTCAGGACTTATTCACAAATGAATGAAATTAGAATAATTTATAAAGTTTTAAATCTTTTAAAATTCTGTATTAATTGGTACCAATTAGGTGATATTGTCATTAAGCAAAAAATTATATTTACTAATCATAAATGGAAAAGCTTACTACACTTCAGCAACCCCAGTATTTAAAAAAAATTTTAAACATTTTTTGTGCGTATATAAATGTGCTGATTTTGTAAATACTGACGTCCATACACAACATTATTAGAATGATAAGAGCAGTAACTATATATATTTAAATCTAGAGTATGTATGTATCTATCTATCTATCTATCTATCTATCTATCTATCTATCTATCTATCTATCTGTATTAATCTGTAGCAATTAGGTGATATTATTATTAAGTAAAAAACTATATTTACTAATCATAAATGGAAAAGCTTACTACACTTCAGCAACTCCAGTATTTAAAAAAAAATTAAAACATTTTTTGTGTGTATATAAATGTGCTGATTTTGTAAATACTGACATCCGTACACAACTTTATCAGAAAATAAGAGCAGTAAATATAGTAAATTTAAAGCCTGTAAAATTGTAAATATAGCTAAAAACCATAGAATTTTTTTTAAGCAATTTAAAAAAAATCATTAATATCAATTCAAATTAATTTTGAAATACAGCAAAGTATTTTGCTTATTGTAAATATTAAGTTTAATCTATTAGCTTGAAATTAAAACTAAAATAAATGCTTCAAGAAAGGTTTTTCATTTTTTAAAATTCATTTTAAACCTTAGGCATTGTTTTTCTTTGGAGGTACCTACCTATATATATACAGGTTACAATGGATAAATTGTCATCTAAATTACACAAAAATGAAAATAATACTGCCATCACATTTTAAGAGATATATTTACCAAAATTACACAAAAATATTTTGAAATAATTCAATAATATCGCCATTGGCTTCAACCATGGCCTCCAGATGACTTCAGAATCTCCTGCAAATCTTTTGGACGGTCTCCTTGTTTAAGTTGGTGAATGCTACCATAATTCTTGCCTTCAGTTCATCATCGGTGTTACAAAGAGTTTTTATATATATATATATATATATATATATATATATATATATTGTATTTGGATTGCTTAGCCATGTTAAGCAGATACTCTGAGCATCATCCAGAATGGAGTACACGACACTCAAACAGTTATTTACCAGAGTCTGCACTATCATTATCAATGAAAAGGAGGCTGAGTCAATTGCTGCAACCATTCAACCAAATGAAGTCAAAGTTTGGCAGTTTGGTGTGAAAAGCACACCTGAATCTACGATGTTTTAAATGTCATAAATTAGGCTACATTGCCTCTAAGTATCTGGGAAATGAAATGGACAATGTGACATCATTGCTGGTCTCTTCCCTGCGCAGAGCATGAAAGAGGTGCTCCTTGTGATTAAGGTATGCACCAATGGGATAATGTGTACTGCTTTAGTAGATTCAAGCTCATTGTGGTGCTGGCCATCATGAAAGCAATCATGGATGCTGTGCTATCTAAGGATGAGACAATTTGACAAGTGGTATCAGCTTACATTGACGGCATCTACACCAACAAAACCATAGTACCCACTGAAATATGTGAGACAGCATATTGCTGAATTTGGGCTTGATTGTAAAAATCTAGAATGACTGGAGGATGGTGTTCATGTGCTTGGCTTGCTGGTCTTGAGAGAGGAGCATAATATGCTTCACCGAAAATGTGGAAGCAAGCTCCCAGAAATTCCTGGACAATTACATGACGCAGCATGTTCTCATTATGTGGGAAACTGGTGGGATGTTTTCCTGTGGGTGGTTGAATCTGCATTGCGGCTGTCTTTATCAAATGCAGAGGGACTGCATTCACTTCTGGCTGGGGTGATGAAGCAACTGATGCTCCCCTTAGAAACATGATAATGGAAGTCATTAACAGGGTATGTCGAGACAACCCTGTACATGGTAAATGGTGCATTGACGTATGTGAATTCTGGGTTGATGCAAGCTCCTTTTACTACAGGAGTTTTCTTTGGGCTCAATGGAACTGTCATGGAAGATGCATGTTGGTTGCGGCCAAAGAAAGATACGCAACAATTGGAACCAATTGGAATTGGACACCATCATTAATGGGATAACCTGTAGCTCTTCAATGGAACACAGATTCTGCATAAATGCATAAGTGGATATCAGACACTCTTAAGCGGAAGGGCTGCAAGTGAGATGCTCATTTGAAGGTAGCTAGACACATTAGGAAAGTTGTTAAAGTGGATATACAACTGATCAGATTGAACCAGAATAAGGTGGATAGTTTTACAACGATGTTCCAAAGATGGCTCTATTAATAAACAGGTAAAGCTGGTGGGGCATGTCTGTGCACCATTAGTGAATGACTGTAACTCAGATCTACTAAAATTGGTGCATTGTTAAAGTGGACATACTGGTATAAAATGGAGCATGTATTTTGTGAAGCAGATTGGTCCCTTCATATCTAAAGCTGCCATTAGATTGGTGGTCAGAGAATGTAAGGAGTGCCATACCATCAACCCACCACCTGTGCAATGGCTGAAAGGACAACTAAATGTGAGCAAAGTATGGAACCAGGTTAGAATGGGTATCACCCACCACAATGGAAACCACTGTCTAACTCTGACTGACTGTGGTCCCACCCAGTTCACTATTTGGCAACGACTGTGTTGACAGGATTCCACAAGCGTCATTAACCACTTGGGGGTGTTATTCTTTGAATGTGGACCTCCGATATAACTCCTCACTGACAACACTGCATTGCGCACATATTCATAACATATTAGCACAACATTACCTCTAAAGATGATGTGTCACAGTGAACTGTAACAGACAACATGATTTACTGGTACAAAGTTCGGCTAAGAGGTATTGAAGTGACGCACTCAACTGATCGAGTAAAAGAATGAGCGCCATACAACCTGGGCGATCGTGTGTGGGTAAAAGCCCCACATAGCAGGTGTACAACTGAGGCATATCTCTAGAATCAGCATCTCACACACTCTCCTGGTTGATAGAATGTCAAGACACATAAAAGACTTGCGTCCCTGTGCAGGTTCGGCCATTTTGGCAAGTGACACTAGCAGTGAATCCTCAGGAAGTGAAAGGATATCCAACATCGGAGATAGGGTCAGTACCTCTTCAGATGGTAAAGATTCTGTGCATAAGGTTGTTTAATAAGAGAACACTTCAGGAGACACGTCTTTTGAACATACCATTCAATCACCTCCAGCAATCCTCTTTCTCAGAGAAGCTCATGATTAAAGAGGCCTTTCACCATATGTCACATGTGTGACAGTGGGGGAGTGTAACGAAAGACAAAATTACCTCCCTCAAAAAAGAGTTTGTGTTTTGTGGGTGCTCTGCTGAAGAAAAAATAATTTTTAGCAAAAATCTGTCACTTTAAGTATCAGAAGAACTATGCTAATGTTGTTTCCTCTCTGACTGGTGTGGCCAATCAGAAAAATCATTCTGTAAATAAAGGCTATTGCTTTGATTAATGAGGGCAGAATGATTTTTGAGTTTAGTGAGCGAAAATGTGTTTCCTCTGTTGCAAGTGGAAGGTTGGATTTTTTTGCCCTGTTTTCGATATTAATCTGCTTTTGGCACTGTTTATGACTGCTTTGGTTTTTGGACTTTTTGAACATAGATTTGCAATGAACTTATTGTTGGCACACGATTTTTATTCTTTTTTTACTGACCTCACTGATTAATACTCTAACAGACATTTTCCACTTGTCTTCACCTCTGGATCATTTTCCTGGATTACAGCACATTTAGACTCACACATCATGGACTGCAATCTCATCTTTGCCACCTTGTACTCTTCCACTAAAGAAGTAACAAGTAACTGGTACACGCACACACACACACACACACACATACACATATATATTAATGGGTGATTGATGGCCTTCTTTATATCAGGTAAATAAGTAAAACTGACAACAAGCCAATATTGCCAGTAAGTAGTGTTTTGTTGAGAATATATCAGTCAGCTGTGGTGAGTCTAAATTTAGCTTTCGTTGCTAATCATAGTAGTAGTAGTACTACTACTGCTACTACTTCAAACCACTGAATCAAATAGCATTTCTTTTTTTCCTTCCTTCCTTTTTTCTTGTTTAACAAGATATTATATCAATGCATTCAACTTTGCATCTGTTTTCTTGTTTGTTTGTTAAATTGTGAATTATTATTGAATTTACACATTGGAAGCTGATCACTAGGAAGAAATCTTTGTACTTCAGCTTCATTTTTACTTTGTGTGTGGAGGGAGATTTCCTTATTGATGCCTGGGTTGATTTTAACTAATTTTGTACATTATTAGATAGTCTGCAGATTGTGCATTTTTCTCCCAAATATGGCATGATGACTGCAGTGATGCAGGCAGGTCACAGTATATTCTTCCTCTACGTTATCTGCAGTATGTTAAGTTGCTATAAAATAATGGCCAGGCATGTGATGATACCTCAGGGAAACAAACACAGAATTCCTTGCACATTTTCAGGTCATTTTTGTCAGCCTCTATTTCATGAGCAAATAAATTATGTTTTAATATTTAATTTCTGAGATGAGTAATTGTTAATATACTTTTTATTATTTCAATCTACTGTCTCCATCTTGGTTGGTATATAGATATTATTTTTGATGCGATGTTTCGGCCAAGTAATCTCTGGCTGTCATCAGGCATCATTGGTATGTTTGTGGAGTCTTTATGTTCAATGTCAAATGTTTTTGATAGTTCAAAATTACAGGTCGGGGAGACTAAAATCAAGCAGGTATAGGAATTTAAATATCTGGGAAGTGTTTTAAGCAAGGTAGAAAAGTGCAACACAGAGATCTGAAGATGTATTTGGATGGCCAAAGATGCATTCCAAAAGTTAAGCAGAGTATTAAGAGACAGGAAAATTTTGTTGGAAACAAAGAAAAAAATACTGAAATGTTATGTGGTATCTGTCCTGCTGTATGGCAGTGAATGTGGGTCAATCTCTTCAATCATGAAGGATAGACTTAAAGCAGAAGAAATGTGGTTCTTCGGAAGGATGCTGAGGATACCATGGGCTGTACATGTGAGCAATGACAAGGTTTTGGAGAGAATGGAAACAAAAAGGAAACTTATACTTAACATCAGGAAGAGGTAATTAAAATTTATGGGGCATGTAACGGGGAAGGAGGACTTGGAAAATCTGATACTCACAGGATGGATAGAGGGGAATTGAGAGACAGAAGAAAGCAGCATGTGACATACTTGATATGATTGAACAAATGGATGGCAGAACATGATTTTGGAGAATTAACAAATGATAAACTTATTTAAACCTAAAAGAGACAGAAAGATGTAGAGGACTATGATCACCTACATCCTGAAGGGACACAGCACATAAAAGAAGAACCCTATAGCATGGACATTTTAACCAATTAGGTTTTTTCAGATTACTTTTTTCATTGTATTATTGCAGGCATTTAAGTTCATGTTTGCCAAATATTTTTTATGGTGGCACCAGCCAGGATAGTTGAATTTAATATTAGCTCAAGCCCTAGAGGGTCATCTCCCTAGGCAGTACTTCTTGTTTGGGATGGGCCTGCAGTCATTACCTGGTACCTGAAGTGCCCCCAAAGGAGGAAATGCTGAAGGGGCTTAAGCAATTTTTCAATAAGGCAGGTTACAGTCATGGAAAATACATGAATTTTAACCCCTCCAGAAGATATTTACATGTGTAAAGTGTAACCAGTCACTAAAAATACATGATTTTTAATCTCTTGAAAAAAATTCACCAGTGCATAATGTGACCTTCTAATTTCTTTTTTTAAAAATGGATCATAAAAAATCACACTATACTAGAGTATATATCATTAAAATCTACAAATACTTTGTTATATAAATGAAGAATTAACAATTAAGAATTAAGACCATTTATTTACTATAAAATAATCTCATTATTCCATGTATTATTCAGACTTCCTTTTTGTTATCAAAAAAATGGTAGTTCATCTGTTTCTAATTTTCCTATGGTTGAATGAGCCATTGAAATTATTCACTAATTTATTTGAACTAAAATCTCAATCTGTTATGTTTTTAATCACATTATAGTCAGTGTACTCAGCAGCCTTTTCAAGTACTGTCTGTAATTCAAAGAGGAAATATTTTTTTTAAATTTATTAGGTTGGTGCAAAAATAATATCGTTTTCTCACATATTAACATATGTGAGAAAACGACATTATTTTTGCACCAACCTAATATTTGAGCATTTAAACTTGTGTCCTAAACTTTGTACATTTATTTCAATAATAGCTTAAAAGATGCCCTGTTGGGCAGCATTTAAGCTAACTTTTTCAGAGGGCTCTTGAATGGGCCATCATCACAATAGGTAGGTAGTAGTAGATGCGATAGGCAACAATAAACTATAGAAGAAACCAAAATTGAACACTGCATTTAAGTATTGCATTAATATTTAAGCTTATCTTTTAAAAGTTCAATGAAAATTCTTCTGCTGCCATTTAATTTAAAGACAATTCGCTATATGTAGGTGCTTACTCTCTGTACAAACAATTCCATGGGTGAATCTCACTGGATTTTGAAATTAATTTTGGTTATTCCTAAATTTATTTCCAAGTTATAAAAATTGTTATATGTTAAAAATAGACAAGAAATTGTCACTTTCTAACATTCAAAGAGCCTAAATAGTAACATTATATGGGAAGGGGAACTCATGGTGTGAAATCTCAGTACAAATTGGTTGTGACAAGAATGCAGATTGCAATTCTATTGCCAAGTATGAATCTTACAGCTCAAATTTTGTCAATAAGAAAAGTGGACCAATCTCTAGAGATGATTGTATCATCAAATCTTCCATTTCAAAATCTCTGACAAGTTTATGCAAAATTGAATTTCTCTGCTTTTCAAGGGTACAGACTTTAATTTTAGGGTGGTTTTTTGTAGATTGGTCAATGAATTTGAACTAAGATGCTGCAAACTTGCCTGAAAACTAACACTGAGTGACTGGAACTGAAGAAGTGCCTGGTATTTGACAAAAAGGATGAAACCTTGGACAGAGAAACAATGATGGGAAATGTTATGTTTTCTGATGAATCCACATTGCAAAAGAGTTTGTTGTATGCCAGTATTATACTAGAAGGTCCCCAAAAAGAAGATGTGATAAAAAATATACCCCATACAAACTGAAACACCCTCCGAGTCAGATGATTTGGGATAGAATTTTAAAGTTTAGGACTGGTTTTTTTCTGAACTGTGGAACAACTATGAATGGTCAAAAGTATGTTGCAGAATAAACTAGAGATTTACATACATTGTTGAAGCACATTTATGCATGATGGTGCACCATGACACAAAGAAAAGAAAATGTAAAACTTAAGTAAGTTTAAGTTTGCTACATTGGAATGGCCTGGTAACAACCCTCACCTCAATTTCATAGACGATTTGTGGGAATACATGAAGAATAAGGTTGAAGACAATCAGCTAACCAATGCCAAGTCTCTTGTAGATGCTAGCAAGGACATTGGAAACACTATTTTCACAGTCTCATAGCCAGTATGCCATGTTGTATTGAAGCAGTCATTGAGGTGAAATGTGGTCACACAAAAAACTAGTTTATATTGAAATTAATACAAAATAAACTGCTCTTAATAAATTTGATGCAGTGAGTATTGCCTTTCATTGTTATACTATTGAAATAAAAGAAAAAAGTTGGCTAGTCTTAAACTTTTGGCCATGAGTGTATTTCTAACCATGTTGTTAAGGTCAGAAAACAAAATCAACCAAGAAAAAAAATATGATCCAAATAATTTGTAGAATAATGACAATACTTCATTTGAAAATATAAAATAAAAATTAACATTCGGTTCATCTTTATTATTTATAATATTGAAATGCCGCCTTTAGGGAGTCTCTTCTTGATCTCAAGTCGTATTTTATTTATGAAATTTATAATTACTTGTAAATATTAATTATTTCTAAACTTAATTATCATTAATATATCATCATTATTATACCATTATAAATAGGTTTGTTTCTAAACAGGAGTAGAGGTTTATCTCTTGTTTCCTGTTTAGGATTGGGTTTCTGGTTCCTTGTGAAATCTACTTCAAGTTTATACTTTTAATATCTCTGCCTGAATTGTGAAACTACTAATTATTTACTTTTTTCCTCCTCAATAGGAGTAGATAGATTCACCAATCACCCAGTTTACACTCCTCCTCTGTCTTTTGAACAGGAGTGGTGATTTCTTCTTCATTTCCTGTGTTGGATTAGGTTTCTGGTTCATTGTAAAAAATTTTTATTCTCTTTCACTTGACATTATAGGGTGACTTGATTTAAAATAAGTGTAGATGGGTCAGAGAAAAGGTCTTTGAACTTAGTAGTTATCTCCCTTTTTGTCAGTTTAAATCATTCATGCCCACTGTCAAATTTGGTACTAATTATAAAAATTAAAGTGCAGTATTATAGGTTTATAAAGCATGCAATATTAGTTATAGGTTTATAAAGATCTGGTATTATAAAAAAGAAAATAAAAGTTCAATATTAATTATAGGTTTATAGAAATTTGGTATTAATTATTGGTTTCTACCCATAACCTATTAATGGCGACCATCCCAAATGGGGACAGTGAACATTAATGCATTAAAATTTATTTGGAAACTGGTTGTCAGATTAAATTAGAAATTGTATTATTCTCCAAATTAGAACATTTTAACAGTGTTGTGCACACAAAAATTGCACAATGATGTGCCATCTTTGCTGTGTCTACATAATAGATCATTAGAATAATGTTTATTTTTAGGATTTAAACAAAATGTGTTACAGCCTCAATTTGATATAGCTTTGCTCTTTTATATTAATGGCAAATGGACAGTTCTTTTTTTTTCTGACTCTGCTGTCTGTCAAGTAATAGGTCTTTTTTCTTTACTTGTGTGTTATGTATTTGTACAGGTGAGAATTTCAAGATACATGCCTTTCTCAACGGTACTTGACTACAACAGTCCCATTTTAGACGGCATTGTTGATTTTACCTGTTGATATTTAACTACAATTGGTCAATCTTCTCTGTAAAAGAAGTTGTTACATATTACTCTTATGATGAAAACTTGTTTTGATTGGCATTGTTTATTGATGGAAATACTTTCTCTGATGGAAGATTTTAAAAATGAAAAGAAAATAGAATGTTTGAACATTTTCCATCTTGATTGGTCAAATCTGGAGTTAGTGTTAAAAATAGTTCAGATTTCGTATTAAAAGATTGAAAAAATGGAACTGTAACTCTTTCTAGAGAGACTGGTCCCCGTAAATGCATTTGTTTGTAACCAAATCTAAGAATACTAGCTATCCATAGAGGTGTATATGCTATTGAATCATTGTGAATAACATCATGAGATTTAGAAATATTAGGGTGCAGCTAAAGAATTTCCATTTTTTTACAGGCTTTTACTCCAAAGTTTATTTCAAGTAAATTTCTAAAGTCTATAATTATCAATGCTATTCAGTTGTACTTTTTCTTTCAGATGTTATAATGACAGATATATATATATATAGAGAGAGAATCTGGCATTATTTTAAATTGGGCCTCAAAGTGCTATGAAACAGAGAAATTTCATTAGAGACACATAAACAGAGTGCTGAAATGTTCTGTAATATCAATTGTCTTGTATGGCAGTGAATACCAGACAATTTCCCCACTGATGAAGAGAAAACTGGAGGCAGCAGAAATGTAGTTCTACAGTAGGATACTGAGAATTCCAGGGACAGTGTGCATGACAAAGGAGAATGGAAAAAAAAAGGACACTTATACACAGGATTATAAAGGGAGAGCTGGAATTTGGACACATAATGGGGAAGGAGGGTTTGGAGAATTTAACACTCATGGAACATATTGAAGTAAAAATCGACAGTGAGCCATCTACCTGATAAGCTTGTGTGAATGCATGACAGAACAAATGTTGCTAAGGTCATGGTATAGGAGGTTGTGGAGAGCCACGACCATCTGTGTTGTGAAGTTACACAGTATGTAGAAGAAGAATCATCTCAGAGCTCCTGAAGCTTCTCACAGAATTCCAGAAGTGGAAAGAAATGAAAATAATATCTGATCATATTACATTAGACTAGTTTTAAGTGTTTTAAGGGAAAGTGACTTGTCTCTTCGAATAAAGCCAAATTTGTTGATAACGATCAGTTGGTAATTATGATGCTTTATGATGCTTTTTCTCTTCTACTAAACATCACTTTTGGAAAAGCTAGATTCATCAAAAGGTACTTTGTTGAATATTCATCTTTTATGTGCCATGTCCCTTCAGGACTTGGGTGGTCGTCACTCTCCATTAATTCCTATCCTTTGTAGCCATAATCAATGTTTGTTCCCTTGCTATCCCTCCTAATCTTTATTTTGCCATCTATTTACACAAACTCTTGAGGTTAGATTACTCAATGATTCCCTTTAATAATTTGTCTAAGGAATGTTGAGCTTAAAAGAATCAAATAGCATCACTGGAGAGGTTTATCTTGATTTGAAAAGGAAATTCCTTTTGATACAACTTAATAAACCACATCTAGATGAGTAGATGGGTGCAAAGTTGGGAAGGGGTAAGAGCTGAGTTGTTAGACCAACATAGTAGAAATTGTCTCAATATCTACCCAGACGAGGAGGTGAGGCTCTGAATAAAACGTGTACATATAATATAGGTAACAGTGTTCACCTTCTTATTTCTCAACGTGGTATTTGTTTTTCATCTTGCTAACTTGTGGGCAGCAGTGAATGTTTTCCTAGCTTTTGGTGAACACTGATGAG
>OZ010599.1:3529087-3541587 GCA_963932145.1 Acanthosepion lycidas | reverse complement strand
ACTGCAGAATTATATATATTTGACTGAAAAGTTGTGAGAGGTTGTTGACAGAACTCAGTATGAATTTCTTACATTAGCATTTCAAAGGCAAATCCGATGATTTAACTGGAGAATTTTATTTACGTTTTTTTGAGTGAAACTTTATTGTTGGAGGTAGTTCACAGTATAATGTTCATCGTGTTTTGAGTTCAGTTTTTCAAATCTGGTTTTGTCACTGCCATTTTCCTCAGCCAAGAGACCACTTTCAACCCTGACCTTCATTGCTGAGGATATATTTTTCAGCAAAATTTAGCTGACAAAAACATAGTGTAAAATATGGTAATTGACAACAGTTCTGATTTTATTTGAGCTGAGATTCTTTGTAAATTTGATTTCATATCTTGTTGATATCAAACTTGACTTTATCCCAATTTAACTAGAATAGAAGAAGTCCCTTGTTCGAATCTTCTGTATGCATTTGATTTAGTAAAGGGAATAAAGCCAGATTGGAGTGAGATGATTGTGTCATGCCAATTTTTCATTAGAAAATGGCCCTCGGAAATTAGCTTTCAAAATCCTGTTTCTTTATATGGATTTGAAATATCTTTGAAAATATAATCATTGAGAATGTCTTCTATTAAGTTTATTTCATTGTGACACATTTGTTAGAATGCTGAAAAATGTTCCAAGTGGAAAGAATTGTTTTATATGTTTGGCTCAATGCAAACATACATGATCCAATTTACTACTACTACTACTACTAGTAGTAATAATAATAATAGTAGTAGTAGTAGTAGCAGCAGCAGGAGTGGCCATTAATTACTGTCCAGCTAATAAAGCTTTAATTACTTTAGTCACCAACTTTTAATTCTTGGACTTTAATGATTGTCTTTCTTTTAGTATTCAGAAAAGAATTTACACAGTAGTTTAAATGTATTCTATTCATGTGTGTGTGTGTGTGTATATATATATATATATATATATAATATGTATAAATAAATCTAGATTCTAAATGTCTCTTTTTTTTTTCAATTACAGATTGAAGAAGGAAACATTGAATACAAAGTAAGTATTTTCATGTCATTCATTAAGTCTTTTTTACCTCACATTGTTGTGTGATTCAGTAACGAAGCATGAATCCTGAAGATAATCTCTTGGATTTGGTTAATTCTAATGGCTAATCTTGACTCAATTGAACATGCAGATTATGTGTTATCAAATTTGTTTTGTTAAAATTACCTATTTTAACCCTTTTATTTCTCTCTTTGTTGTTTCACACTCAAGATTTTCTGGTTTCTGTTCTCACATCAATTGTCTTTTTTAGTTTATCTTTTGTTCTTTGGTGGCCATTTTGTCTTTGTTTTTATTCATTTGTTTTCTTTCAATCTTTTTTTTTTTTTTACTTTCTATGATTTAAATATCTCTTTAGTTTTTAGAAACAATAGCATTAACCCTTCTTTTTTCTTTCTTCTTTATTTCTTTTCAGTTTTCTCCACCACCCATTTCTTTCCCCACCCATTCCACTTCTTCAACCACCTCTCACCTTACTTTGAGCACCCTCCCACACTACTTTTTTCTTTCTATGTTTCTTCTTCTCTTTTCTTGTCATCTTTTTTCTTTCCATTTTTCTTCTTCATCTCTTTTCTTTCCATATTTCTTCTTTTTTCTTTCCATCTTTCTTCTTCTTTTTTCTTTCCATCTTTCTTCTTCTTTTTTTCTTTCCATCTTTCTCCCTTTTTTTCCATCTTTCTTCTTTTTTCTTTCTATTTTTCTTCTTTTTTTCTTTCTATCTTTCTTCTTTTTTCTTTCCATCTTTCTCCTTCTTTTTTCTTTCCATCTTTCTCCTTCTTCTTTTTTTCTTTCCATCTTTCTTCTTTTTTTCTTTCCATCTTTCTTCTTTTTTTCTTTCCATCTTTCTTCTTTTTTTCTTTCCATCTTTCTTCTTTTTTTCTTTCCATCTTTCTTCTTTTTTTCTTTCCATCTTTCTTCTTTTTTCTTTCCATCTTTCTTCTTCTTCTTTTTTCTTTCCATCTTTCTTCTTCTTCTTTTTTCTTTCCATCTTTCTTCTTTTTTCTTTCCATCTTTCTTCTTCTTCTTTTTTCTTTCCATCTTTCTTCTTCTTCTTTTTTTCTTTCCATCTTTCTTCTTTTTTCTTTCCATCTTTCTTCTTTTTTCTTTCCATCTTTCTTCTTTTTTCTTTCCATCTTTCTTCTTCTTCTTTTTTCTTTCCATCTTTCTTCTTCTTCTTTTTTCTTTCCATCTTTCTTCTTTTTTTCTTTCCATCTTTCTTCTTTTTTCTTTCCATCTTTCTTCTTTTTTCTTTCCATCTTTCTTCTTCTTCTTTTTTCTTTCCATCTTTCTTCTTCTTCTTTTTTTTCTTTCCATCTTTCTTCTTTTTTTTCTTTCCATCTTCTTCTTCTTCTCTATTTTTTCAGTAGTAACTTTGTTTATTATTTGTCATGCACTCTTTCCATTATTCAATGTAGGATCACCTGCATTACAGCTGACAAGATAATATATACTTTTGCTACTTTCTCATGTGAAATTGGATGACTTGGTCTCTTACTGAAAGGCTGCATAGTTTGTTGTCATGTATTTTGCCATGTTCTTTGTTCAATAAAACCTAAGAAATAAATTCAAGTTCTAGTACAATTTATTCAACAAAGAAATGTAACTGACTTCAAACAAATGGACACTGGCTATGTTGCTGTGAACTGATACATTAAAAACCAGTTCTAATTCAAGTTTTGCTTGAAAGAATGGAAGCATTCTATCCTATATTCAACATTTTTTCATCTTTAACAAATTTATTATATGAGATTGAACATAGGATAGGTGGCACTTTTTTGTCCAACACTGCAAAATGCTACAAAATCAAAATATTAACCTGAGAACTTGATTCATGCTCTTTAAGAGCCTCGTCAGATCTAGACTCTTACCTGGATGTCATACAATGCACCCAGCTATTTCAGAAATGTCTAAACCATCATCTGTATACGTTTTTTCTTAGACCAATGATTAAAAATGGCTTTAGGTAGACGAGTCATTTAGATCTTAAAGAAGATATTTCTTTATCAGACCCAATAGATTGACACTACAATATCACATAGAGCTTTACTAAATAAAAAAAATCACATTATTAGAAGACTTCCAATAACAGAAAAATTCATAGCACATGAAACTAGAAGGGAAAATTATGACATAATCAAGATGCTGCCTTTTTACAATACCTTAAACAAAAGGATAGGAAGGGAAAAAAATGTTTTAAGATAACTCCCATTAATATTAGAAAGATCTATAACAATTACTGGAATTGAAAAGTTTAATTTCTTGAAAAACTCTTTTAAGAGACAAATTTATAAATTTTAATTGACAGTAATTCTAACTGTTTGGTCAATAAATGCTAAATGTTTTCTTATAGGGAATCTGCTAATTTCACCATTTACCATTGAACAATATTCTCTTGATAAACTGAATACCTTCATTAAGTACATTGCTTCTTCTGTTTGTTTTTCTAATTGGGGAAACTTATGCTGATCTCATATGTATGTTGCTGCAGAATTTGTATGTGTAGCCTAAAACAAGGTGTTATACACCGGGTGTTTATTAGCTACAAATTAGCAACAGTTAGGGAGGAGACACTAAGTGAATATTTGCTGGTACCAAATATTTACAGATATCAAAGCATCAGAGTGGAGACTAGTTACATAGCTGTCGGTACTAAAAAGTGTAAAGAAGAAGCTATATGTGATACTTTTAATGAATACCATTTGTTAGTAGCTGCCTGAGAACCAAACACTTGATTTTACAACTGTCTTTGATCAAATAAGAGCTCTGGAACAGACTCAACAAAAGCTTTGGGATTGTACCATGTAATATAACCTTTAGTAAAGCAACAACAGCAACTCCTGCCACTGATGGTGTAGAAGCATAGTAATAGCAACAGATTCTCTTTAAACCAAACACTGGCCACTGTTTTTAAAGGGCAGAAATGTTTCTACTGTAGCAATAATAGATACCATCATGGGAACTGTACAACATGAGGAGCTACATGCAATAGTTAGGCCCAAAAGGGACATTTTGTTAAATTGTATCATTCAGTTATGTAATATCAATCCTCCTCTATAGCCATGAATTCCTCACAGAATAAGAGGCAACTTGAAGCAATGTAAATGAGGTTCTATGGAAGAACAATGAGAATACCATGGAAGGAAAGTGTCAGCAGCAAGAATGTTTTAAGAAAAATGGGAAGAAAAATGATACTTTTGCTTAAAATCACATAGGAACAATTGGAAAGGGAGCTTGGAGAATTTGACACTGACATGACGTATTGATGGCAAGAGAGGCAGAGGGAAACATTGTGTAACATACCTGATGTATTTGTGTAAATAAACCTAGAATATGAACAGGGAGGTACTTTAAGGGGATAAATGTTGCTTAGTACTACAAAGTAGAGGAAGTTGTGGAGGGTCATGATCATTCACGTTCTGAAGTGGGGTGCTGTACATAAAAGAATATCATTCAGCAATCCCTAGAGCACTTCAAATTCCAACGCTTGATGTGATGGCAGGTCAGAAATTTTGCCTACTGCAACTGGACTAAAGATAGGATGTAGAGATTTTTTCTTTTATTTATGGCAACGACTTGATTGAGTTTCCAGATTCTTGGTCCTTGTTTGATGAATGGAAGTCCGAAGGGATGTCAATATTAGAATATCAGATTGTTTTGTGTTAATGTCATCTTAGGACATGACTTTTAAACGTCAGAGAATCTGTGTGTAAAATTTCAATGGAGAGAAACTTCCTTTAAATGTGTGTGGATTGGCTACCTTTTTTTTTTCCCCACTTCTTTTTGCTAAATTTACTAATGCCTGGAAAAAGAAGTTACAGAAAACCCAAAACAGAGGCAGAGGGATAACATCATTTTTGTGGTCCCCAACTTATGAGTGGCAGACATCAAATAAGCTTGTTGAAGATCATGATAAATGTTGAGAAATAAGCCATGTTAGTTTGTGATTGGCTGCAGGCAGAGACAGTGACTAATGATGAACTATGATTGCAGTCCAGTGACTGTGAAGTTGAGGAAATCTAGTTCTACAGGTCAACACTTTATTGCAACTGATGTGATACTTAATTCCAAGCATTTTCCTTCCTTAGTGAACTCAACATGTAGTAACCAAGAAAAGAATGGTAGTTGATTACTCTCACTTAATACTGTTAGATGCTTACTCCATACAACCTGGTGAATACTGTGGCACAATATTGATAATTTAGTACAAGAGGCTTGAAATCAGTCCATCAAGTCTGATTGCACTGTTTTTGAAACCCTGGTCAACTATACCAATTCTGGAGTAACCTTCTCACAGATGTTTGTTAATTACTCTTTCTAACACATTTACTTACCTGGATAACATAACTTATTGATAGGGAAGAGTATTATAAAAGCTACTGAGAGGTTTATCTTGATCTACATTCATGATAAGTGTACATTCTTTATAAACCTTTTGGATTATACCATTTTGAGAGTAAAAGAGTAACAAGATCCTGAAAGATTTTGGTCATCAATGTTTACTACACTAATTTCTTTTTAGTATTGTTCCCCCAGCCACTGCATTTTTTCAGGGTGCAAAAACATGAACACCTACTGTTTTAAAATTATAACTTTCTTTGTATTGTGTGTATAGAGTTTATTTTTCGTATACTAATAAAAGAATGAATGAGTAATATTTTGATGTAATGCATTATGTTTTGCATGCATGTTTTGATGTTGAAAACAAAAATATTGAAATGCAAAATAAACAAAAAATAAAAAAACAAATACATTAAAAAATTCATAAACATTTCAACATACTTTAACTTTTATTCCTCCTTGTGGAGTTCTGGGGGGTGCAATAAGAAGCATAATTGCTAAGGCAGCTTTCATTTTGTCAAAAAGTGCCATGTTTCCTCATATTTACATATGAGAAGACACCAGCATTTGTTTGCTCTTTCTTTCACTTGACTATCATATTTATTTGTCTTGTTGACATATTCTCATTGACGAATAAAGTTATTATTTTGTTGTTTATAAATAGACAAAATAATTCATCTTCAGAAAGGCTATCGTCACCAGCATCTTCCATAAAATTAGTCAAGCATGGATGATAGTAACCGTCAGCGGTCGTCATTGCTTTCCTCCATGTAACTAGTGTGGTTATCATCTTCAATGACTTCACCATCAATATCCACTTGAAAATTGAGAATCATCATCAGAGTCCGAATCAAAGAAAAACTCCTGAATAAAAGCTTTGTTGGATGTTGATGTGACCATTTTTGTTTACAAAAAAATCACAAAAAAATTAATATGGGTTTAATCGGTTACACCTCATATAGAGTTTAGAAGAGTTCAAAATGGCATCAGAAAGCAGAAATTTAGCCTTGTTCCAAAGCAGTAGTAAGCGATTTCCAGGAAATAACAGTTGACAAGTGTTTATTTATAGTAACCGTCTCAAGGCAACAGAATGCGCCTAGAGCAGCAAAGTGAGAGAATTTTATGTCGCCAATTTTTGCCTGCATCGTGGTGAAGGTTAAAAGAACTTCTTCAGGATATGAATTTTCTATGTTTTGTTATCAATTGACAAACAATTCTCATTAGATTGCCAATTACTCTGATAAGTTTACTCCTCCTCACATATGTTAAAATCATTTCCATGGAAAATGCATTTTGTTGCTTGAAAACTGAAATGGAAAATATACTGGTACATTCTATTCATAAAATGATTGTAGAGACAGATAAAGTTGGTCATGACTTTGCTCCCACTATAAATCTTGCTGGTAGGCCAGTGGCTTTCTTTTCTATCAAGGATATTAAATAATCATGAACAAATAACACTCAGCAATAGAAAAAGGAGGCATGTCCTGTAATGGAGAACATGCACAAGCAGAGGCAACTTTAATAAAAAATCAGTGGCTTTCATGTTTGTTTCAAAGCAGGTCTGGTAAAATTAAGAAGAATAAAATTCAGAGATGAGGGATTGAGCTTGTTCATTAGCATTGACATAATTTATCTCCCTGGAGGGGGGGATGATATTACTGCAGGTACTTTGTTTTTGGATATACTGTTCTGCTATTGCTTCTGATTTGTTAGTTAAATTGGACAGCTTTCCTTGTCATCCAGTCATTCTGCAAATGTTATGAAACGGGTCGTCATCAGCCCATGTGGAATGAAGCAAAAATACTGGATAACAGGAAGAAAACTGGAGAGTTAGACCTCTGAAAGAATATGTGCATATGCTAAGCTATGAGGATCTCCTTAGTAGGCCTAGCATAGAAACAAATACAATATGGGAGCCACTAATAAAGAAATAAAGACAATGGCAGCAAATCTTCAACAGCAGCATTAATCAGCAGTCAGGCTTGGCTTAAGGTTCCAAGTTCATTACAGCAAATTGTACCATGGGACAATGGCCTAGTGGATTAAAGTATTGGTTTGTGAATTTGGTAACATAGTGATTATGAGTTCAATCCTTGCGTTGGGCAGTGTGTTTTTATATAAAATGTAAGATGATATCCCTAGACATGGGCAGTGGGAAAAGAACAGTCTACCCTCCTGAAGATAAAACAAAGGGTTCAGTTTGGAATTCCCTGTAGATTATCCAGATCAATATACACCTGAGGAAGGCTTGAGGGTACAATGGCCAAAACGACTATAAATAGTGTAAATGAGGATATGAGTTTTGACTTTGTGCCCCTTTTGTGCAAATTGTAATTTCATTAACAACAAAGCAAACAAATCAATGAAATTCAGGACCCATTAATAACTTCTGATAAACTGGAATGCATCAGACTGTCAGTCATTATAAAGTTTTTGACCAAAGGACCATGCATAATGAATCTAGTAGTCCTGTAGGCAAATCACTGATTTCTCGCATGAGGAATATGCATTTTCTTGATAACCAGGCTGTATTATGCAATTCCGAGCATGGACACAAACTAGTAGTCATTACAGTAAATTAATGTACTTGGCATATTCTTTTTCAGATACTAAACTAAGATTTTGTTATTTTCTTTTGCTTGTGATTTTATTTAGCAAGAGAGAATGTGATAACTTTGTTTATTATTTGTTATAAACACTTTTATATTGTAACAATACCATGGCTAATCCAGTTTGGGATTGCTAGCACCGTGGCTTATAAAACTGCACACACTTTTCTTTCAACTTATCTTCCACTTCTCATTTTTTCTTCCTCTCCTTGTCTCTTTCTTCACACATTGCTCTCCTCGTCTCTTTCTTCACACATTGCTCTCCCCGTCTCTTTCTTCACACATTGCTCTTCCCGTCTCTTTCTTCACACCTTGCTCTCCCCGTCTCTTTCTTCACACCTTGCTCTCCCCGACTCTTTCTTCACTCCTTGCTCTCCCCGTCTCTTTCTTCACTCCTTGCTCTCCCCGTCTCTTTCTTCACTCCTTGCTCTCCCCGTCTCTTTCTTCACTCCTTGCTCTCCCCGTCTCTTTCTTCACTCTTTGCTCTCCTCATCTCTAGCTCTGTTGGCTTGGTCTATAGAATATGCTGACTGCACCTATGCAGTGGGGTAAGACTCCCCTCTCCCAATAAGGCCACCTGTTTGCAAACACATGGACACTTATAAATGGCTTAAGATGAAAACATGGTGGTTGAGCAGTCTATGACCTATGGGGTGTATAAGTTGTCATGTGACAGGCAACGATCCTCTTTGGTCCTTACTTGAGCTAGACAGTTGGCCAGAGAGACTCAATCTGATCAATTGGCTAGTCAACCAGACAATGCCTTGCAAGATAGATCACATGATGTAATCCCCCACCTCTTATTTATTTTAAAAGTGCTAGAAAGGTGATGGCTGAGGGTCAATTGAATCAAGAAGAAAAAGAAAATTTGACCACTGTTTCATATTAAGGCGTCAGTATTTGTTGGGTACTGAAGCCTAAAAGTAGCAGGGCATCAGTCATTTCACAACATGAGTAAAAAAAATCAGAAGTGGCACTGTACTTGTCAACACGAACAATAAGAGACCCTACAGATAACATACTGAAAATGAAAGAGAATAATAAGAAATAGAGAACTGTCCATAGCTACATCAACTTTAAGAAAGCAAATATAGATTTCAGCATTAAATAACCCATAGAGGTGTTGATATGTAAATAAGCAAAAAAAACAACAACCAACAAATCCTTATGTTTTTCTTCCTGTTTTTCTCTCCTTGTCTCTTTCTTCATGCCTTCATTTCCTCATCACTTTCGATCCCAGTTGTCATTTCATCTTTTTTGTCCCCCCCACCACCAACCAGTTTTTTTCTCCTCATCTATTTTGCTACCCCACATGGCATTCCTCTTTTGTCTCTTTTGTTCTCCCATTTTCCTCTCCTCGTTTCTTTCTTTCCCCTCTCCTCATCTGTTTTGTGGGCGTCCTCTTCTTGTGTCTTTCCTCCTGTCTTTGGCTTTTCATTTTCTAATGTTTTATCTAAATTTTGTTCTCACATGTTTCATCACTCAATTTGATTATTGTACATGAAAAGTCAGGAAGAAAGAAATTGTCAGTTTTCAGGAAATAATGGAAATCTGACCGCCAGTATAGAGCATTTCTACATACACTCTCACCCACTTCTTTCTCTGTCTGTCTGTCTGTCTCTATATATATATATCCAAGTAAGATGAGAACGAATAGAGTACAATTCCAACATTTGTAACATTTAATTTAAAAGAGGGCTCAATACAAAGTAGAGTAATATTCTTTATTTTAGGATCTTACATTGAAAACATATCAAAACTGCTACACTATTGCAGTCGTGTTTTGATGCATATCAAAGGTTCTTATCAGGCAGTTGTAGATTGCAAATTGGTTAATTTACAATCACCTGATGAGATGCTTTGATATGACTGTTATTGTGTAGTGATTTTGACATGTTTTCGATGTAATATCCTAAAATAAATAAAGTGTATATATATATATATATAATTAATACAAATAAAAGGTTTGTCACTTAGCTGATTAATGTTCCCTTCAGCATACATAACATATATACCTATATATGCATAAAGTGATAGAGGTATAATATAAATAAATTTGATGTAAATTGTTGTTTTTCTGATTTACAGTTAAAATTGGTGAATCCTTCCCCATCTCGATTTGAGCACTTAGTGACCCAAATGAAGTGGCGTCTGCAAGAAGGAGAAGGAGAAGCAATCTATGAAATAGGAGTTGAGGACAATGGAGTTCTTGCAGGCTTGCCAAAACCTGAGCTTGACAGCTCAGTCAATACATTAAAAAAAATGGCCAAAAAGTAAGTAGTCTTGCTTTGTTTATTGCAATCACTAAACCTTATGAAAACATGTTTTTTAAATGAGTGATTAGATCCTCCTGTCACCCCCAACTTCTACCTCTGATAGCTTTAATAAATGTTCGTAGCTTGGCAAAAGCTACAATATTCAGTTATGCTCATGGCATTCTATACTATAGACCTTCTAATGGTGCATCTATGGGCCAGATTGGAGACTTGTTTCAAAAACTTCTGATTCCACTGGGAATAACTGATTTTAGTTTCAGTTTGAGTTTACAGATATTTGCAGCTGTAGTTGACTCAAGAAATTTAGATAAATTTTTACTTTTACTCTTGGAATGACTTTTGTTTATTTAATTGAAATAAGTATAATTATTATTTATTTTATTTTTCTTGCAATATTATTTTAAATTTATTAAAAAAGAAACAATTTTCTTTTTGTATAAAATTCATTAAAAAAGTAATTTAGGAATCTTGGTCTTGTCACTTGAGAGATAATTTAACATTTTTCAATTACAGTTAATTTGACACTTTTCAATTACAGTTAATTTGACACTTTTCAATTACAGTTAATTTGACACTTTTCAATTACAGTTAATTTGACACTTTTCAATTACAGTTAATTTGACACTTTTCAATTAAAATTAATTTAATAGTTTTCCCTATGAAATTTTTCTTCATAGAAGCAAATCCACTAATGATCAACTTGAACATTTTTTGTATAATCTGTATTTCTACTTCTAACATTTAAAATAGTATTAGATTTTTATCACAGTTCTTATACCATCATGTAACTTTTGTACATCACAAAATTAATGAAAAAATATTAAAGATCTAGACAAGGCAGTATATTCTAATTGAAAAAGGCATAATTTTATTTGATTTAAAGAAATAATTTATTAATCCTATTTTGTAGTCTTTCTTTTTACAAATATTACAGTCTCTCTGAAAAGAGTTAATTTTCATAATATTTTTGTTGTGTTTAATTTTTAATTGCGTTCTTTTTCTGAAGACTATTTTCATTGATTCTTTTTTTAGACGTCAAAATTTATTTAAAAATGATATTTTTGTCACATAAAGATCAATTAATATCTTTCTCTATAATGTTATTCATAACAGCAAATATATTGATAATAAAATTTTATATTTTAGGAGTAATTTGCATTTTTCTTTCTAAAAAGTATTAAAAATTATGTTGAATTTTAGTTTATTTTATCATTAAAAATCATATAATAGATGCAAATGTAATATTTTCATACTTCAAAATTAATAAAAACCTAATTTATTAAGAATGTTGCTGAACTTTTAACCCCAATTTATGAAATTCAAGAAATGACTTGTCAATCTCATAATTATGAATAACAACACTTCTATAAAATCCAAATTGAAAATGACCAATGTAATATATCGATTTAGTTGCTCACTGCAAGACTGCAGCTCTTGTCTTAAACTGATTATCTACATTAAACATATGACAACAACCCTTTTCCTGAAATATGAAGGATGACACACCACCACTTAAGTGATATCAGTGCCATAAAAAAAGCATCTTGACATCCACCAACAACTACCTGCTCCCATTGTAGAATTCTGGTTGAAAAAAGGTATTGATGTTCTTCATATAAAACAATTCAAGCTAAGCATCCATCTTATTTTATTTAACAATACGGTCTGAAGTTATTATGCAAATCATATAAACCTGAATTTGGTGTCACCAATAGAATTTCTAACACTGTTGGATGAGCAAGACTTTGTGAAAAACATGGTTTTACTGTTTTGCTGCCCATGTGTGGGCCAAGAAGTTAAAAGATCACAAAGGCGCAGGAGAGGAGAACAAGATTAGAGATCTCTTTTTGGCTTTGGCATGATGTGAGTCCATCAGAAAGATCTCTGTCATGGCATATCCCAATGTTTTGGAGGATTTGACCTTTTCACAAACTTTGGGCATTATAAAGAGAAATTTGTGACCAAAAAAAAAGTTGGTTATTGCTGAGGGGGACAAAGTTTCTCACAAACAAACAAGAGGAAAACTTATCAATAATACTGTATGTACACAAGCTACAAGAAGTTTCCAGATTCTGAGTTTGAAAAACTTGGCACTGGAGAAATGACCATTAAAGATGAATTGATACAGATTAATTGAAGGTGGATGATGCTTTGTACAAACACAAAGTTTTGGAATGCTTACAACTAATTAAAATGACTTTGGATACATTTATAGAGTTTTTGC
>OZ010599.1:3481019-3516019 GCA_963932145.1 Acanthosepion lycidas | reverse complement strand
TGGAAAACTCACTCTGATCATTCTGTTAAGAAAAGAACTCCCAAATTTGTTGGTGAGTGACCCAGACTCAACATGGAGGCCTACATCAAGTGCCTTGAAGAGGTAAGTGCTGCCCTGGGTCAAGAGGGTGGCTGCTAGAAGACCCTATGGCTGGCAACAGGACTGCAGCTTGCTACACAAGCAGAAGAACCCAGTCATGGCTATTAGACAATTTCAGACAATTTCTGCAACCACATCACTCCTTACATCTGACCACCTAACTCCACAGACTGCAATCCCCTTTGATTATTATGTGTAGGGTGTAGTTGAACAAGAGACCAACAAAACTCCTTGTAACACTAAAGATGAAGGCAAGGATTATGTCAGTATTCACCAACTTAACAACTTAAACAAGGAGTTGCAGGTGATTCCAAAGTCATTTGGAAGCCGTGGTTGAAGCCAATGGCAGTTTTATTGAAAAAATTTACTCTAGTATTTCAAGATATTAATTAATATATTAAGATATTACTTAATTTTGGTTGAAATGAGATATCAGTATTATTTTCATTTTTGTGTAATTAAGACAACAATTGATCCATCACACCCTGTACATCATCTGCATATTCCCTATGACAGTTAGTATTAATTTTTGTAAGTTTTTAGTGTAAAAGCCAAACAAAAATTTATTATAATTTATTAATTTTATTACAGAAATGTATTGGAAAAGAATTGACCATAGTCTGCAAATAATTTTATTATGGAATTACATTGGCAATCAGTTGTCTATAGCTCACAAATAATTTTATTATAGAAACATTGGTGATGCAAATAATTATAGAAATACATTGAAAATCAGTTGTCTATAGCCTGTAAATAATTATATTATAGTAATATACTGGCAGTCAATTGTCTAAAGTAATTTTATTATAGATATAAATAGGAAGTGATTTGGCTGTAGCTTATAGGAATACATTAGAAAAAAATCTACATAATTGGGAAAAGTTTGTCTGTTTGCCATGCACAATCAAACCCTTTCATACAACCTTCACACTTGGCAAGCATACTTATTGAACCCAGTGGAAGGTTTTAAGATAAAGCTAAAAACATTTGGTTTCCCATGAGGAAAGGTGAATCCCCCCCCCCACCACTTCTTTTCTATGATGTGAATTTATCTTTCACAGTAATTGGTGTTGCCATTTTGTGTAAGACGATCATTTCTCTTTCATTATTAATGTCCCAACAAAAATGTATTTTGAAAAAGCAGAGTCTCTGAACAGTTTTTCTTTAAAAATATATGTTCTATTTTTCATAGTATTTCTTTATTGGAAACTTACCAGCAGCAAATTAAATCATTTTTATTTTATTGGGATTCAGTCAACTGTGATTCAAGTTTACCCAGTGTAGATAGGTATTTCTGTGATACTATGGACACTCATATAGAGGGAGGTGAGATTTTATCTTATCTCAAGGGTTTCTGTTTTATGGCTAGTGGATGTTTATTTTTTTTTTAAGTCTGGTCTTCTAAGCAGCATCCACTTTGACCACTAGGAAAACAGAAGACTCAAAGAGTGGATAGGAGCTTTTGGAGACCAAGTGACAACAAACCAGACATTGATTATTTCCGGGTGCTGGTCTATCAGGGGGAGTCTGTTCTGGTGCCCCCATGGATGGATGTGTGCATTATTTGGTTCTAATGCCACCCATGTTTGTATTGTTGAGATGTGTAGATGGCCAAGGAATTTGTAGGGAGAAGAGCTGATCTTTGAGATCAGCATAGCAGACATTGTCCAAGTGTCCACCTACCTATCCGTCCACATGAAGCCCCGAATAAAATGTCTAAAAATATTGGAAACAGGTTTCACATTCTTCTTTCAAGACATGACATTTGTTTGTTGGTTTGTTTAACGGCATATCAACTCCTTATGGGTCATTTAATGCCAAAATTTAATTTTCTTGGGAGCATTAGGAATTTCTTTTACAAAAATGTATTGCTGATATTTTTACTATAAAAATGTATTTTTATTCTTTCATAATGTTTTGACCCCAGTTTGGGGGTGGGGCTCACTATTTGCCCATAGCTGGGACCCCAACAGGTGTTATCACACTGGATCAGGATGGATTTGGTTCCATGCTCCTCAAAGCCTCCTGATCAGAGGCCTTGCTGCCAGAGGTAGTTTATTGTCATACCCAGGACTTTTGACATGGCATTTGTTTTTCATCTTGTTACCTTCTGAAAATGCTCTATGTTCTTTCCCAGTTTTCAGTGCATACTAAGATAAACGAGAAGAGAAGACTACATGGGGGAATCATTGGTTGGTGGAAAGCTGTGTGGTGTCATGTTGTGTGTTTACACTTCAACTCATGTTACTATAAAAATTTATTACTAATAATGTTACTGTAGACATGCATTGTAAATAATATTTTGAAAGAAATACTTTGTAAAGGATTTTTGTATACAATTGAATTGAAAATAATTTTACTGTAGAAATACATTGGGAATAATAATAACTGGCTGCTCGTATCCAAATCTTCTAGACAATCCCTATTGCAGACACTTTCTCAGGCACATTTGTGTTTGTTCAATATTCACAGGGCCCACCTGTAGTTTATACTGCAACTATGTGGAGTGGACTTTAGTTACAGTTTCTGTGAGAGAGTGCATTATCTAGTATAATTAACAGTCTGAAGAAGTCCAGTACACTCAAACCCTCAGTCACGATGACTTGTGACTTCATGCTAGCAGAACCATAGTCAGCTTACAAATAGTTCTGTCTATCCAATTTCACTCATAAGGCTTGGGTTAACATGTGGTATAGTTGTTCAAAAATTGATATGGCAGCTCAATTCAACAACAAAATAAACAAATCGCAAGTCCAAACTTAAAGATCCAGAAGCAGAAAGAAATGTCAAAATCACGAATCACAAGTCCAATGTCACAAATCCCAATACATGTAAATGGTCAGAAATCCAACACATAAGCCGACAGATGAGGTAGAAAAATAGAATTAATTTTCAATTCGAGAATAGCAACTGCTTCTATGAACAGAACAATTTTTTCATTGGTTGACAGGTGGGAGAGGACACACCATATTAGTATATCTGAGATGCATTTATGGCCACACCTCCAACTGACTTGTTTTTATTTTGTTTATTTTGTCTTCAGCATATCATACAGAACACGCGTGCCCCTTTTCTTGGTAAGTGACTTTCACTTTTGCCACAATGGTCTTTGGGTAGTTTCCAAAGGTGGCACTGGCTGGGATCACCTCCCCAGGCCAATAACATCAACAATTCACCTTCCTGACAAATCAACCATGGTGAGATTTGAACCTGGATCTCATAGTCAGAAAGAAAACATTCTAACTACTCGGCCTAGCACTCATTGGGAATAATATTACTATAGAAATATATTGTAAATTTCCTGAATACCAAATATGAGAGGCACCTGAAGAAAACCAGAGGGTAGCATGGCCAAAGTGCTGCAACCAAGAGAATAGTACTAGTTTGAATAAAACATTGTACAGGACGCACCAAGTCTTTTGAGAAGACACCTTTAATCAGATATAAATGAAAGACTACTTAACATAATATTAAACTCCATGTTTCAAATTTAAATTTGCTAATTTCTTTTTTTGATGTACTGAGAGCATTAACATGGCACCTTTCAGTTTCACACTTGAAAAGACATGACTGTGCTTCTGACATTAGATGCCAATCCCAGTTTCAGAGAGAACAAACTCCTTCCATACAGTGCTTCAAGGTCAATGCAATTGCCTGAGTCAAGGTAATGGCCCTACATTTCCAAGCAGAACTACCCCTTATATATTGCCCACATGACTCTGAGGTAACTGGCTGAGAATTTTCATGATTACATCACCTCTATTGAATGGCCTTCTCTCTTGATTTGAAACCTTTGGATTACTTGGTGTTGTCGTTGTTGAGAGTGGACTAATCATCATCGCCATAATAACAGGGTCTCAGTAAAAACCATCATCATGAATAAATCATATGATCTGAGCATGCAGTTGTTTCCACATCAGTGCCTTTCTTGAAACTGAAGGTACTTTTATTGAATAAATCTTTTTTTGATGTTTTTCTAAGTTGACCATCTGTACAAATTTGTAAAAAGTTATACCGATGTTTTCCAATTAATTATTTTTGTTTTTCTTTCTAATTGAATTTGTTCTCAATTACATGCCACAACCTGTATAATATTTTGTTTGTCATCTTTAAGTTGGTCTTCCCTTCTTTTTTATTTCTTTTGTTTCTCTTCATTTTCAGTTCATTGATTTACGACTTGCAGTATTAGGAAATGTTGATGCTGGAAAGAGCACGTTACTTGGAGTTCTCACACAAGGGGAATTGGACAATGGCCAGGGGAGAGCACGTCTCAATTTGTTCCGTCATTTACATGAAATTCAGTCTGGGCGGACATCAAGTATAAGTCATGATATCTTAGGGTTTAACAGCATGGGACAGGTAAGTTAAATAAAAAAGATTTCATTCATTTCAGATAATTTTCTTAAAGGCTTAAGTTTGAATATTTAATTCTGACTGGATTTTCATTTAAAACAAAAACAGGCTGTCCATAAAGTTCGTGGGCACTTTAAAACAAAATACAGGCTGTCCATAAAAGTTTCTCTGCACTTTAAAAAATTTATAACTTTATTCGTATTTGCGATAGAAATAATCTGTAAAAAATGTTATAAAGTTTAATTTACCTAGTTTTAAGTCTAGCTAAAATAACTAATGTGATTTCCGGCATTACTGTAAATCAGTTGGCAATTTTCTATCACAAATACAAATAAAGTTATAAATTTTTAAAGTGCACACGAACTTTATGGACACCCTATATTTTAAGGATACCTTTTGTTTAACATTTACAAAAACTAAGATGGAATTATTTTGTATATCAGCAAAGAACCATTATAGTTTGCATAAATAGGCTCTCTTTTTCTTTCTGTGCTATGTATGTTCAGCATTGCCAAATTGGTAAAGCTTAGAATGTGTTGATTGTGGTCTCTGTAGATGCGTAAGTGACTTGCCCAAAAAGGGCCATCTTTTAGGTGGATACTTGCTAACTTCAGTATAAATCCAACATAACTCTACTCTTGATGCTCCATTGCAAACCAGAGCTGTGTCTATCAATCTATTAATTCATGGTGACTTTTACCTTATAAGACTTATATTTAACATTAAATAATTTGACAAATGGAGGCACAGTAGATTACAGCTTGGATTGAGCAATTAGAAAGCTGAGTTTGAATTCATGTCAAATTTGTTACATTCACTTACATGCTAATACCCTTGGGAAAGGTATGATTCCATTTCTTATCCCCAGCTATGGGTAAAATAGCAGGACAGACTGGGTCCTATAGCTTTCGGTGGCAGTTGGTTTAGGAGAAGGAAAACTCTGAATTCAAACTAGTCAGGAGATGGTTGGTCTCCATCAGACCATCTTGCCCAAGACACACGACTTCTACTACAGCTGCAGTACATGTAGTGCCCTTACGACACTAATGGGTTATTCGGCTTGTGACGATCATAAACCTGACAAATGTTGATATGTCTTAAAATTAACCAACCCAACTTAACTAACCTTCAGCATACTGATCTCCACAGCTTCCCGTTGTTTTCAGCAATACTTACCCTTTACAACTTCTATTTATCTGTGTGTTCATGGTTAGGATTGATTAGATCTGTCAAAAATTTGATTGCTACTAATACTTACATATAGAGTGATGAAACAAATAATAAAAGATATATAGAGATTTACTGTAAATTATATCATTATAAAAGTGCATTTATTTTAATATTAGTTGTTTATGTAATCTATGATGTTGTACATAACTACATGAGAGAAAGAAATTTTATCAGCAGAACCATGTGTTTAGATGCAATGTAATATGTTGTAACTGTTTTGAAATGTAATGTGGTCATGTACGACATCATAGAACTGCATTACGAATTTGCAACCTGTGTCTGCTATTCTGCAACCATTATCGTCGCATAGCAATCTTCTTTGTAAACATAATAGGATGTCATCTTTGATGGTGAACATTTCTATCGTAATGTCCATATAACCACTCTGATTATGTCTCATGTGAGCTGAAAGCTTAGATCTAGGAAGAGCATAATAAAAACACCCAAATGTTGGGCAGTTTTTGTCTTTATTTTCTTCCAAAACTAAAGCAACTATATGAAGATAATAATAGACATTTGTTGTCTGTTATATTTAACAATATATGTTTGAATAATGATCTACTGCTCCAATACACAATATATATATATTTTTATATCAATATTTTATAATTATTTACATTAAGGCTAATGTTCACATCTTTGTTATTATCATGGTGTTTGTGGTCTCCAGCTTTTTCCAGGTGTATGTTGATCCATGTAACCTTAAAGGAATTTCAAACTGAATCCTTTATTTATCTAATATATAAATTTGGCACAATAGAAGATTAAGTACAAAAACTAAAAATAAAACAATTATGCGAAAATTTATGTGATAAATAAAAGATTTGTTTTTATTGTAGATGTGAGCAGTTTTGGAATATGATTTTCTTTTTCTTTTCATCTTTTCATTTAATGGAAAATCTTTTTGACTTCTTTTTTGGCATATCTAAATGGTTAGAATCATCTTGTGCCTTGTGACTGTTATCATGTCGAACTTATAAATTATTTATTTCTCTGGTTGACGTTGGGGCAAGTGAAACTGGAAAAAAATGAGGAAATTTAAATATATAAAGTTAAATTAATTGTAGTTTATCTCCCTTTCTGAGATAAGTGTCTTTTTTTTTTTTTTTTTTTTTTTTAGAATTTTCAATTTCTAAACTGGGTTTGCTTTCTTCAGATTATTTTGACATAACAATTGTTGTGTTGCATTTGATGGAATATAAAAAAAAAGAGATTTACATTTAAAATCTCAGTATTATAGAGTTCAGCTTGGTACTGGCAGTCTATGGTGTTTGATTAAATAGCCTATCAGATAACCTCAACTTCACATATATTTTTAAGTTATTTATGATAAATTGTTAAAAGATAAAATTCCAAAGTTTCATTAAGGGAATTAAATTTGTCTTTATAGCTTCTGATATTCTGTCAAATGATAATTACAATTTAAAAAAAAATAAAGAATGAATTAATTTTCAGAAAAAAATATCTTGTGTTGAATTCTATAATGTTTTTTCTCTTTGCAGATTGTTAATTACAAAGAAGCACGGACAGTTGAAGAAATCTGTGAGAATTCCATGAAATTGATCACTCTCATAGACTTGGCAGGGCATCAGAAATATCTGAAAACCACCATCTTTGGTCTGACCGGTTATTGTCCTGATTGTGCTATGCTTGTGGTCAGTGCAAACACTGGAATGGGTAGGTCAGAACAAATCTCTACTTTTATTTACCATTTCCTTTCAGGATATAGACGATCATGGCTCTCCACAACTTCCTGTTAAGTAGGTTACTCATTGTTTTCCCTGCTCATTTCACCTTCAGTATGTTTTGTGAATTTTAAATTCCCCAGACCTTTCTTCATCATGTGTCCTAGACATTTTAGATCTTTCGTTGTACTTCCTGTTTTCCTTTAGGCTTCTTTATACTTCCTGTTTCCCTTAATTTTTTTTTTGTACTTCCTGTTTCACTTAAGTTTTTTTTATACTTCCTTTTCCCCATAAGTTATTTTTGTATATCCTGTTTCCCTAAAGTTTTTTTTATACTTCCTGTTTCCTATAAGGCTTCCATGTACTTCCTGTTTCCCATAAGGCTTTCATATACTTCCTGTTTCCCATAAGGCTTTCATATACTTCCTGTTTCCCATAAGGCTTCCATATACTTCCTGTTTCCCTTAAGACTTCTTTATACTTCCTGTTTCCCTTAAGTTATTTTTGTTCTTCCTGTTTCCATTAAGTTTTTTTGTACTTTCTGTTTCCCTTAAGGTTTCTTTGTACTTCCTGTTTCACTTATGGCTGTGTTGGAATGTGTCACAAAAAAATAAATGATTTTGTCTCTTTCTCTCCTGCTGTCGTAGCGACGGACACAGTCTCCACGTCTGAGACTGAAAACTGCCCTCCTTCTCATTCCAGCCCTTTACATAGAGCTTTGTAACTCACCTATGCAAAACACCAACAAACCAGCTACCAATCACAGTTCCCGCACCTGCCCACCTCCACTCTCTTTGGGGGTTTCAAGTTGACCGACCAACTCACGTGTAGTCCAAGTACATTTGCTCCATCCTGTATCGGCTCTGGGGCCTTGCACACCAAGCCAAAGCGCTCCAGATGTTCCTTAACCCTTGTTGAAGAGGCCACGTTTTCATTGACGTAAACATTGTTAATGTAGGATGACGTTGCCCTTCGAATTTCCTCATCCTGCGACATGACCACATTCATAATCGCTGACATGATTTTTGGAGCCACATTAAGACCAAATCCCAATTGAGTGAGGCAATATCTCTGTCCTTTTACCATGACAGTCTGAAAGGGCCAGAGTGATCGGTGGACTCGGACTTGGAGGTAGGCTCTTCTTAAATCGAGGGTGGCCTCATTGCTCCCTTGCTGTCGGCATTCCCGCAATTTCTGGGCACAAACGTATGCATCTACAAAGGTATTCAATTCCCTGTAGTCCATGACCAGTCTCACTTTCCCATTATTCTCTTGCACTATTGCCATCAACGGAATCAGTCCTCGAGACGGCCCTAGCTTCTCCTCGAGGTACGGCGCAAGCCAGCCGTTTGCTATCCAAAGCTGCAATTCCTTTTCGTATTCGCTCCTGATATGGTCTGGAACCTGGTACTCTGCTATTTTATTTTTCAGTGGCGTGGGCGTTCGTCCACCCGCTCACTTCCATGTTGCGGTCCATACGCGCCTGCGCAGGTCAAAAGTTGCACTGAAGTCAGGTTTGTTAATCCTCAAGGCAGCACAGATGGGCGGATCAGAAAACTTGACTTTGCCTGCCTCTGTGATGCGTACGCCGCCCAGCTCCTTAATAATGTCCATCCCAAGCAGCAGATCAAAACCTAATAACGCGCTGTCCACGACCAACACACTGACTGTAACGGGGTTACCGTTGTTGATAGTGAGTTTGATGTTTCCAACTCCCCAGCTTCTGAGAGCTTTTCCATCAGCCATTAGTATGTCCATCTTTTGTTTGCTCCACTGTCAACAAATCGAACCGTTCGTGAGTGACCGAGAGCAGCCCGAATCTACTAAAGCGCTACGCGTTATTCCTTTAATGCGCACCTTAATCACAGTGAGCGCCTCTTTCATGCTCGGTGCGGAGAAGAGACCAGCTGACGTCGCATCCCCCATTCTATTTCCCGGACACTCAGAGGCAATGTGACCTACTTTATGACATTGGAAACATCGTAGATCGAAACGTTCTTTTCGCGCTGACCTGCTGTGCATTGCTTTGTGTTGATAGCGGCAGTCTTTGGCAAAATGATTTGGCCCAGAGCACCGATAGCAGGTGATATCACCATGGCGACGGATGGCTGGGGTCGGACCTTCTTTTGGTTGAACAACTCTTTTTTTCGATCATGATAGCACGGGCTCTGGTCATCAATTGATTGAGCGTCATGTCTTCCATTCTGGATGATGCACGGAGTATCTGCTTAACATGACTAGGCAATCCAGACACGAAGGCACAGGTCATTCATTCTTCAGGAAGCGGTGCGATCGGTATGGCGAGCTTCTTTAATTCTGCCAAATATATGTCTACTGTCTCGCCAGGTCGTAAACGCTGTACCTGGAGTTGATGGCCACGAACCGGTCAGTTTTAAACACGGTTAGTAGAGCGTGCTTTATTTGCTCAATGTCACTTTTCTGTTCTTTGCTCAACTGCCTGTACACAGCAAGGGTGCCGCCTTTCAATCGCAGTGGAAGAATCCGTTCAATCTTTGTTTTTTTGCATAATTCGCAGACCAGTTCCACCTTTTCGATCCATTCAACCACAGACTGTCCACTCGTATCACCACTGAATTCGGAGATCAGTTTTATGTCGAATGGTCTTTCCGTCATCTTGCTGGAGACAAAGTAAATGCCGAAGTAGCTTGTGTTGGAATGTGTCACAAAAAAATAAATGATTTTGTCTCTTTCTCTCCTGCTGTCGTAGCGACGGACACAGTCTCCACTTCTGAGACTGAAAACTGCCCTCCTTCTCATTCCAGCCCTTTGTAACTCACCTATGCAAAACACCAACAAACCAGCTACCAATCACAGTTCCCGCACCTGCCCACCTCCACTCTCTTTGGGGGTTTCAAGTTGACCGACCAACTCATTACAATGGCTTCTTTGTGCTTCCTGTTTCCTTTATTTTTTTTTATACTTCCTGTTTCCCTTAAGGCTTCTTTGTACTTCCTGTTTCCCTTAAGGCTTCTTTGTACTTCCTGTTTCACTTAAGTTTTTTTTTGTACTTCCTGTTTCCCTTAATGCTTCCTTACTACTCACATGTTTTGTCTATGGTATTCTCATTGTATATTGGTAGAACCACAACTCTCTGCAGTAACCAATAAACTTATATTTTTCAATGTCAATTTTTACTTATTTTTACTTATGCCTGAATCCTGTATTCCATAGGAGGGTTGTCACAGCACCACATGTATCGCAGCTATGGTAACAATAGGTGTATCTAGGCCAAGGTAGCCTGACAGAGCCCATCCTTCTTCAGTTTTGAATAAAAATTTGTCCTCTGTGAGTACTTACCCAACAAAAGCTAAGTGCCCCAGTCTGCAATGTTAGTCAGTTTTAGGAAAGAGATTCATACCATCATGCTATTAGTACAAAATAAATAAAACTTTGACTTGAGTTTGAACTTGGCTCCCTTATACCGTTTTTTGTAACGATAACCATTACAGTAAATGCATACCCAATATTTTATATGACAATTCAGATAAACATCTTGAGCTACTTGCTGCATGTGTCTAACAATGAAAGCAGTTAAAAAATCACCTATATTATTTTTGTATATTATATAATCAGCCTTTTCTAAAAATCTGCATCTTTTTGCTATAGCAAAAAATATTTTAGGTACTTTATTGTATAGTTAACAAATTCATCTTATTATATAATGATTTCATTCCCTGCTGAGTGCTCCATTTTGTGGCCTTGTGCCAGATTTTTACAAAATAAAGTATTAGAAAGTCTGACAGGAAAAAGAGGAAGAAAGGCTATTTATTTTTCAGGCAGCCAGAAGGGAGAATGTGAAACAGGCAGAAATAGAAAAAAACTTCAACAAGGTGTCAGCTTGTAATCCACATGCCATCTATGATTAGACTCATTTTCTGTTTTAAAAATAAGGGATCTTCCCTCTTAGCCAGCACCACATATTCTTTCAATATTTTGTATATCTTATTTTGTGTCTACAGTTTCACATAATTTGTTTTTCATCCTCAGCCTTTTTCCTTTGCAGTGTTCGTATCTTCAGATGAATGTACCAAGATTAAGCTATGACTACTTGAATGACTTCAGTCCTCATTAATTCACCTACAATTTTAACCTTGTGCCAGGCATAGCTGAGTTTTTTAGTAAATACTTATGTAAACCTGTTCAGAATGCCATCACGTTAATCATCCAAATATAGCAACATAGCTTTCATTCTTTGAGCTCTCTAAATGCCTGATAGGCTACCATCTGTTTTTACTTATCTAAACTAGCAGCATTAGTTGTTATATCCAAGAAATTGAAAATATGATTTCACCTGTAATTCTATCAATTTATTTTGCCTATTATTAGAATTTGCTGGTTTACTACTACTACTACTACTACTACTACTACTACTACACATGCACACACACAGATACATATATTCATTATTTAATTATTAAACTTGTTCAGTGTTTTTGACATGAGGATCTAATATTTGAGTTCTTAGAACTGAACAGTAACATTACATCCACATACGATTTGATTCAAGCGGTGAAGGCTCATACTTTTCAAAGGAACTGAATACAGAGAACAAGATATCCAAACTGGCATCCTCATATATATATATATATATATATAACTATCAGATCCCTTACTTTTGGATGATCCTATTTTGAAAATAAATAAATAAATAATTGTTATAATTATTTTTCTATCCTTTGCAAATGATTCAAATTTTAGTATGTTATTATGGATGATAACGACTACCAGTTGTCAAAATTTCAGCTTTTCACAGTTGTTATTTCTAACAAATATTAGGTTTTAAAATTTTGTCCCTTAGTTTTGGACGCTACTGTATATGTATGTATAAAAGCCAGGATGTGTGTGTGTGTAATGAATGCATGGCTGCAATTTTTAATGGATTTGCACCAAAATTTACATGCACATGCTCCAAGTTAGCAGGAAGGCCAAGACTGACTTTGCATTTCCCAACTCCCATTGATAGTGGATATAATCGATTTTTTTCATGCATCTACGGCAGTTTTCATGTAGTTTGTGGCCATTTTGTACTGGCCAGAGTGAGAGCCTATAGCTGGCTGCCACAAATAGGCAGAAAAATTCTATTGGCCAGCGTGAGGGCCAACAGCTGACTGACATGAATGTTTACTAGCATGCTAGCATGCAAAAAAAATCGATAGCTGCATTTGTCACAAGTGGGAAAAATTTAAATCTGCATGGCACTTTACTTCAATTGGCTCATTTACTTGCTTAAACACAACATTGATTCTGATTCCGCAGAACTGGGTTGGGTGTGAAAAAGTATTTGTTGTTAACATACTTTTTTCATTCGGTTTTTCCAGTTACAAGTCCTTTTTTAAAGCTGATCGTTTTGTGTTTGATGTTTAGTATAGAGCTTAGAAAAACTTTGCAGTGTGAGATAGGCAAGAAGTAAGGCATGTAGCAACATCAGCACGGCAAAGGGCACTCCTTTAAAGGCAAGGAAGGGCAAAAATATTTTAAGTCAAGTGATAGCGATTGCTGTATGAGTCATATGATTTTTTAATCAAGCACGGGCATGCTGCTAGTTTATATATATATGTATATATATAATAGATCGAGAAAAACCTTAAAAATCCATTTCAGTTATAATTTATTTTATGAATACTTTTTCAAAAGTTTTTTTTTAGAAATACATATATATGTGTGTGTGTGAGAGAAAGAATAGAGTGAATTAAAATTTAGATATAATTTCTTATTTTATCTTATCTATGATGTCTCTGGTCATATAAATAGCTGGTTTTAAATAACTTGTGATAACCTTCATAAGAAGAAAGGATAAGAGATGGAGCAAAAGGTTGCTTGCAAATGCAAATGGAGATATAAGATGGACAGATGAAATAGAGTTTACTGGTAAGACATGGTAGAGAATAGTATAGTCACAGTTGTCAAGAAATGATTTAGCAAAAAAGATCTCACATTCTCTACTAGAATAACAATAGATTCTGCTGGTGGTCATAATGATTCTTTAACTTCTTTTTCAGTTTTGTATAACAATTCCCTGATTTATTCATATTGGATGATGATAACATTGTGACTGAATGAAAACCATTATTATTTTTTTGCAGCTGGTACAACTAAAGAACATTTGGGTTTTGCCCGAGCACTTGACGTCCCTGTGTTTGTTGTGGTCAGTAAAATTGACATGTGTCCAGAATCTCTTATGGAAAAGACCATCAAGCAATTGGAAAAGATTCTCAAGTCTCCTGGCTGCAACAAAGTACCGTTCCGTGTGATGAATGAGGATGATGCTATAACTGCTGCAACCAATTTTGATTCGCAAAGGTATCTTACTTTTTTTTCAGTCTCTATCACTCCATCCATGCAAGGCAGTAAAGGCACTAAGACACAAAAGGGTTACAGGATGTGGAAGAATTAAGAACAGAAACTTTAATAATGAGCAGGAAGAGGAAAGAGTAATCAGGAGGACAGTAGATAATGATTGACATTGCATTTAAATTTTTGCTGATTAAAATTGGCTGGAAAGCATGGATCCAGAAGGGAGTTCCATAAGTGAGAAGTGCAAAAAAATAAACTTAGCATAGAATTACATCTAGCCAGCTCAACTGTAAATTGACGAGATCTTGATGCCAGTCTAGTACTGAGCTTAAATTCAAAAAGTCTAGGGTAGCATAGCAAAGAGGTCATCCAAACAAGACACAGAGGAGCAATCTTATGGTGGTAGGAAAGTGACTGAAGCCATGCCACCAGATCAGGGCCAAGATTTTTCTGATTTTTCTTTGGATTTTATCAAGGAGCTAAAGGTAAATAGCAGTGGCACCAGACTATATGTGGCAGCAATATTCTAAGCATGGATGAATGGTAGATTTATAGATATGTAAGATAGATTCTGGAGAGAAAAATTGTCTTGCATGACACAGTGAACCAACTTTCTTAGCAGCTGACTTAGCAATGGATTCAATATAGTCTTTCCATTTCATGTCAGCTGAGAACATTAGCCCGAGAAGGTGCAACGAATCACTTTCCTTGAGGTTAGCATCAGCCATGCTGTTGGAAGGCAGTCTTTCAGATGATTAATGGAGAGAAGTTTAGTTTTGGATGTGTTAAAATTTAGTTTTGAAGGTGTTATTTTTCTTAGCTAAATCTGGCACAAGACCACAGTATTCAGAGTATCTAGTTGGTATAAAATTCACTACAACTATTAGCAAATTGGTCTGCAAGAGAAGATTGTTAACTAGTACTGTGTCCTTGGCCCTCTCCTGCATGTTCAGCTGCTATAGCCCACAGGAAACACTTCGGGCTATACCAGAGAAACAGATTCAATTGTAACATATATCTCTTTGTTATCGCTCATGATGTATGGAAGTATGTCTTCAAAGAAGCAAAATCACTATTTGTTGATAGAATCAGATACTGTATAGCCTCTCACAAGTTGAGTTTTAGAGTTACTTGCAGCTTTGCAAAAGTTTACTAAACAAATCCTCAGTCCCTCCTCTATTCACTCAATTTGATGTGTTGTCATCTACTGCTGATAAAGCAGAGAGTGCTTTGCTTGGAAATTCTCTTCCAAATCCACACTCATCTATATTTCCTCCTAGGACAGAGTGTCTACCATGTGATATGCATATAACTCTGTCCATGGTTTCTGCTATCATTTCCAAACTAGATCCACACAAGGCTTATGGATTCAATGATATCTTTGCAATTGTCCTAAAGAAATGTGCTTCTAAACTAACTCCTGTTCTCTCCAAGCTACAATAAATGCCTCACTACTTCTTGCTTTCTGTAAGTCCGTCTCTAGTCCCTGTCTTTAATCATCTAACCCCCTTTATTACCCTCTTAGTCTCTTTTTGGCAAAGTACTAGACGCTCTAATCAACTCCAAATTGGTTAGCAACCTCCTTTTGGATAAACAGTATGTCTTCTGCTTTGCCAGGTCTACTGCTGATGTGTTAACAGCTATCAGTGAAGTTGTCTATCAAGCTTTAGATAAGAATGGTGAAACTCTGACTGTGGCCTTAGATATCTCAAAGTTGTTTGACAGGGATTAGTATACTGGTCTTCTCCACAAGCTGAAGGACTACAGTGTCTTTGAACAAATATTTGACCTAATTCAGTTGTCCCTAACAAATGGTGTAATGAATGTCATGTTGAATGGACATGCTTCTAGTTCATTTTATATTAATGCAGAGGGCTCCATAAACTCTATCCTTCGAACTATACTGTTTCTGTATGTTATATCATCAGTTCCCAACTAAGTATCTATGCAGATGACACAACTATTTACTCCTGTTTTAGTAGCAAGTCTGACTGGTCTAACAAAGTAAAACCTGCCGCTGCTCTCAAAAAGGACCTCCTTCAATCAGTGGTTAACTGGGGCAAGGAATGACTTGTAAATTTTAACATCTCCAAAACAAAAACTAGTTTCATTTAATCACAATAGAGAACCTTTTCTGTTTGCCATCAACATGGCTGATGTTAAACTCCATGACAGGCAACACCTTGCACCTTCCTGGGCTCACATTTTCCATTGATATGAATTGGAGTGATTATATTGAATCAATTGCTACATCTGCTGATAGGACAGATGATTAACTGTGTTGTGTCAGACAATTTTTCTTATCAGAATCCTTCCTGCACATTTATAAATCTACTATTTGTCTGTGCATTGGATACGTCTGTCATCTCATCTCTTGATCCTTTTATGTATCTTGAGATTCTTGACAAAACTCAAAGAAGGGTCTGTGATGTAATTGATCCTGATCTAGCATCTCGACTTCAGTCACTTTTCACTCACATGACATGGCTGCCCCGTCTTTTCTACAAATATTTTCATGGGAAAGGTTCTGATGAGCTGTTCTTCCCACTGCCTTGACTGCATGAATTTAAACGTGCTACTAGATTGGCAATTAGGTCCCACAATTTTACAGTTGAACCAGCCAGATGCAACTGTAAGTTCTATTCTAATAGTTTCTTTTCTCCCCTGTGGAACTCCTTTCCGATTTCTTGCTTCCCTGCCACTTACAATCTTCAAAAATTTAAATGCAACGTCAATTGCCATCTGAATCTTGTTTGTTTATTATCCTTCTCCTCACTTTGCATTCTTTTTCACTCCATTTAACCCGTTGCTTCTTAGTGACATTATTGCCTTGCTTAGCGGGGGAAAATTAAAAAAAAGAAAGTACCAACATTTATTAATCTTAGCCTAGTCTGGCACAAGGTAATAGTTATGGCACAACTATTGGGAATTGAACTTTCTACTCTAGCATAATGGTTTGCAAAAGAAAATTGCTAACCACTGCATTATGGCAATTACCTTGTTTCAGTTTTTATAATGTGATGTCCAATGAGGATTAAACACACTAATTTTCTCTCCATATTATATTTCCCTTGGGATTTAATATAGTAATTCACCCCAAGTGAGTGGATAAAAGCCAACAGGAGGGAAGAGAGAGGACAATAAAATAACAGGAATCAAGAAGACAGATGATGATGATTGACATTGCATTTGAACTTTTAAGGATCATAATTGGCAGGAAATCAGTTTCACAAATGGGAACAATGAGAGAAGAAACTATCAGCATAGAACTTACAGTTGCAGTTGTCAATTTCAACAGTGAGATTATTAGACCTTGCTTCCAATCTAGTACTGCGATTAAATTTTTGAAGTTGAATTGCCAAAGAATAAAGCTCATCAGAACAATTACTATGAGAATATTCATAGAAAAACCACAGAGTAACTACTTTATGGCAGTGGAAAAGTAACTGAAATGAGGTACCAAATCGAGACCAATAACATTGCAGTGTCTTGTTTGGATCATGTCGAGAATCTCTAGATATATAGGGCAGAAGTAGCAGATGAGATGTGACAGCAATATTCAATGAATGGATGAATGGAAACGTTATAAATTTGTAAGATAGTGTCTGGCAAGAAAAACTGCATGACATAGTAAACTGATTTGGCTAGCAGCAGTTCTATTGGGAATTAATACTCTATGAGGTTCTATTGGGAATTAATACTCTGAGCTATAAGCTGTATTAGATTTCCCTTGGCACGTAATATATCAAAGAAACATGGTCTAGAATTATTCTGTTTATCTTCTTAACTAATAATTAATAATGGTTCATCTCAAGAATTCAAATTGTATGACAGATAACAGTACAAGAGAATTTTGCATATCTTCACCTGTTCCTCTCTGATATTGTTTTCTGCAGTGATACTAATGTGGTTATTTTGTTTGTTTTTTTAGCATCACGCCTATCTTCTCAATATCCAATGTCACTGGAAAGAATTTAGATTTGCTGAAGAAGTTTCTGAATGTAGTTCCTCCATTAAGGAACTTGAAAGACAGAGAGAAATACATTCAGGATTTGACAGAATTTCAGGTGAGGACATTTTCTTAGTTTTCCATCTCACAACATTTTTCTTTTGCAAAATGGTCATTACCGATTTTTGACTGCTTTTTCTTCAGTGTGTTTCTTATTCCAACTTTGGGATAAAAACACATCAGGAAGGTGGGAGAAAACGGGTCAGAAAATGAATAATGTAAAAACTTTATCTGGAGATTCAGAATTCAAATCAGTTTGTGCCATTTTTAGCATCACAGAAGGTACACAACAAGAAACAAACAGACTTTTTAGTTTTGTTCATAATTTCAAGAACAGAAACTTTTACAGACTGAATTCAGTCTTTGTAAATGGTTTTTTAGAGAAATACATTGCAAATAATGTTAGTATAGAAATTAAATGTAAATTCTCTCTCATTCTCTCTCTATATGTATGTATATATATATATATATATATATATATATATATATATATATATATATATATATATATATGATCTCAGTGGTTCTCAATCCCTTTTTTACCCAATTCACTCTTTTCACTATCTGTCATGATGTCATTCTCTGCTTTTAAAGATTGTCCAACTCAAAAGGCGTATTCCAAATAATACGCATATATTATTGAAAATCTTTATTTTTTTTTCCCATATTAGTACGAACTACATTTACATGGATTATTTTACGTTCATGATGGGCTTCAAGTTTTGTAAATAAAAAACAAGAAAAAGTAAAATACCACCCTTCCCCAGAGACCCTGAATTCCAGCCTTGGTATGAATTCATCCCAGTTGAGAACCCCCTGCTCTCCCTCCCTCCCACTCCCTCTCTCTCTCTCTCTCCCCCTCCCCCTCCCTCTCCCCCCTCTCTCTCTCTCTCTCTATATATATATATATATAAAAGTATATGATGGCTGTTCATTTTTTACTACATTTATCTGCTCAGATAGCTATTTAATCTCTGTTGCAGACATCTACTATCTGCTCAGGTATATAGTTTTGTCTGGAGACCTCATGTTTTTCTTTAATAAGATTTCTCCAATATTCATATAATTTATATGTATATATATATATATATATATATATATATATATACATACATGCAGTAATGCCTTGAGATGCAAGTGTACTGACATACAAGTTTTGACATATGAACCGGAGTTTGAACAGTTTTTTTCCTTGAGATATGAGCTGAATATTGAGATATGAGCGAGTTTCAGGTAAGCATTCGCTAGTTGGTGCAGCGAGCACCAAGCTTTGAGACTATTTCCACTCACAGTACATGTGTTCACCTCACTCTGGAAGGATCTCTGTCGTGTTGTGTCTTTTTTGCTGTTATTTTGCAAAATTCCTTTAGTGACACTATCAGTCTGAAGTAAGTAAGTGTAAAGAGCCATGATGAAAAGCTGAAACGTATGATTTCACTTGAGGTAAAGTGGGAAATTATAAAAGAAAACATGAGCAAGATTTATAGAGTAATGGACTTAGTGAGACACTATGATGATAAATAAAAAATTATAAAATTTAAAAAAATTTGTTATAATAATGGATAAAATGTAAATGTTTTAAAAAATTTCAAAATTAAGTGATAAATTTAATCTTTGGCATCGTAGACCTAGTGGTTACTGGGCTAGATGTTGTTGTCTCTCTCTTTCTTCTGTCAGTTGGCCTTTTGACTCATCTGAACTTCATGGTTTAGTACAGTTTATTTCTTTACAATTTGTTTTTTTCTCTTTTATTTTATTGTTTGTAAACTACATTTTTTGTTTATTCACACATTTTTTCTTGTAAGAAACCAACAAATACAAAAAGAGGGGTGAGTTTTATAAAAAAAAAAAGGGTGATTTTTAGGGACTTGGAATAGATTAGAAATATTCCATTACTTTCAATGGGGAAAATTGATTTGGGATTTGGGAAGTTTTTTGAGTTATGAGCTTGGTCGTGGAATGAATTAAACTCATCTCAACGCATTACTGTATATAAAAATCTTCTTTATTTCTAATTTTGTTTTCCTTTCTGTAAAATGTTAAGTTTTCAGATATCTATATTGATCCAACAAACATTGTTTGAACCAAGAAACACAAGCCAATTCTCTCATAAAGCAGAGTTGATTTTTCCTTGTGTAAAGTTTGTTAACTGAAATGTCTGACTAATGCTAAGGAAAAAAACAAACAACAAGGATAAGGAATGAAATCTGAACAAAAACACACAGAATCACAATTTGGCCTTATGATAAATAATAATATGTTGATTGGGGTACAGAATGAGGAACACATTGCAAGAATAATGGAATGCAAGTTAAGTATAAGTACATGGGAAATTCTCTTTAATTAATTTATGAAGATTTTGTAAAAGTTAGATGATGAAATTGGTGGGTTTTATAAAAATATTACTAATAATTTAAGTAGAGAGAAAATAAATGAAACCATTTTGATAGACAACTTTAGTGTTAACAGAAGCAAATGAGGTAAAATGTCAGCTTGTCAAAAAGACACAAAATGACAGTTATACAGACATTTTTCTAAAGTGAAGAATCTGTGAATGAACTTGGAAATTCCCATCTGGGTAAACAAAAAAAAACTGAAACTGACTTCATAATTGTTGATAAAACCATTGAATCGTCACAAACAAAGGTAATGGATGAAGTGATTAACTTGCAGATTTGAGTTTAAAATTGAGAGAATAAAAATTGATTCTCAGAAATAAAACGTATACAAATAAGATCGAAGAATATATTCTGTTTAGGATTAGGTTTTCAGTTCCTTCTAAAGTCTTATTCTCTTTCACTCCCTGTAGCTGCTTATGTCTTAGTGGTATTATAGCCTTGCTTGGGGTGAATTGATTATAAAAAAAAATACTAAATTTCAGGTAGGAATCAACAAGAGATTGCTGGTTTTTGTGAAATAACAGAAATAACAAAAGATATGAATAGTAAATTAACAATTATAATTAAGAAAATGGCAAAGAGGACAGGGGAAACAAATAGAAAGAACATTAACAAAGGGCGATAACTCTGCAATAGAAGTGCTGCAAAAGGGGGCATGTATGATCTTATATACAAAGAAAGATAAGTTAAATTATTTATTAGATATTATTTTGGTATTTATTTATTATTAAGTAATACTGACATGGCATATCAACTTTCCCACTGCCTTGGCATAGCTTCCCCCTGTCTTTTCTATAAATATTTTCATAGTAATTGTTCTGATGAACTTTCTTCCATAGTACCTAGACCATATGAATTTAAGCCCAGTACTATATTAGCGGCAAGGTCTCATAATTTTACAGCTGAAATGGCAAGAGATGTAATTGTAAGTTCTATGCTAACAGTTTCTTCTTTTGCACTTCTCACTTGTGGAACTCTCTTCCAGCCTATTACTTTCCAGTCAACTTTGATCTTCAAAAATTTTAAAGTAATGTCATTTATTATTATCTGTCTTCTTAATTCCTGTTCTTTTATTGTTCTTAATAATGTTTTCCTTTTCTTATATTCTTTCACACATCTTACAGACTTTATTGCCTTGCTAGATATGAAATGATTTTAAAAAAATTGCATGTTGACTATTGTTCTTATCTTTGTTGTTATCAGATTTTACTTGTGCCCCTCAGTCTTCATCAGGTGTAAATCTATTTAGATAATTGACAAAGAATTTTGAACTGAACCCTTTATTTAATCTAAGTGAGTAGATGGTTCTCATTCTACTGCCCATATTTTGGGACATTTTGTCTAGTTGTTTATTTAAAACTGCTCACTGCTCTGTTTTCCATTGAATCCAAGTACATACTGCTGAGCCCACAATTACTATGTCACCAAATTCACAAACCAATAAACCACTAGGCTATTGTCCTGAGGGACAATTCTGTATGGTGTACTTGGAGCCTTAAACCTAACCTGCCTGCTGATGAATGTGGCTGCTGTTGCTTTTCATGCTTGAATGCACTCACTGAAGCTTTTCTCTTTTGTTACAGCTGCTTCTGCTGTTGAAGACCTGCTGTCATTTGTTTTTCTTTCTTTTATTAGTGGTTCCCATATTGTATTTATTTTTATGCTAGGTCTACTAAGGAAATCTTCATAGACTGGCATGTTTGCTGATTTTTTGTTTAATTCTCCAGTGTTCTTCCTTATCCAATATTTTCACTTCATTCCATATAGGTTGGTGACTACCCTTTTCCCTTCATACATGATCAGCTATGCCTGATTTCATTGTTTCATTATGGTTTTTCGATATTACTCTAGCCTAACCTTTAGTGGGTGGCTAGTCTCACCTTTATATTCTTTGCCACAACTGCAAGAAATACACACAGTTCTTAGTCATGTTCTCTTCCATGTTAGTCTTCTCTGTAGGGTGGAGATGCTTCTGAATATTGTCCTGATGTTGTATGAATTGTAGATCTTCTGAATCTTTTCTGAAAAGCCTCTTGACGTAAGACAGACTGTGACAATTTTCTGGACTTCCTCCTTGATCCTTCCATTTCCACCTGCAGATGCTGATCATTTCTTCTTGGTATATGTCTGGGCCACCACTTACGATTTTTGTATCATGTTGTAGGCATTGGATGATCCCTTCCTTTATATTTTATTGATGGTAGGAATTGAAGTTGAGTTATTGTTCAGTCATGGTTGTCATGTGACATACAAACACCTTAAAATTCTCTGTGTGAGTTATTAGTACATGTAGAAAAGGCCAGTTACTTATCTGTGTTTGTGTATGTGTGCATGCATGTGCTCGAGTGTGTATGAATGTGTTTGTCAATCAATGATTATAATTGTTTGTTTACTTACCTTAAGTGTTTTGTTGGGAAAAAAAAATCCCTTAATGTTGTCAAAAATGTATCTGATGTTATTAAATTCATATTTTACAGGTGGATGAACTTTTTACTGTTCCTGGAGTTGGAACTGTGGTTGGAGGAAATCTGAAACGGTAAATGCTTTCACTGGGTTTTGGTATAAATATATATATACACAAACACACACACATATCTGTATATATGTAAATAATAAAACAGTTATTAAAACAGGGACAAACGAAAGGGTACCAATATAATCAATATGATAAACATTTATTAAATATAAATTATTAACCATATGACAGAAATGAGCCATGGGGAGAAAGGTTTTAAGTTTGGAATTTTCGGACACTCCTGTGTTTTTCCTCAATGGACCAAGGAATAAATCAGAGAAATGGGAATTACTCACAGACAGATGTTTTTGTAGATGGTGTATTTTCTGGTGGAAATCATATTGTTAGTAAAAACCTGATCTCTGTCTGATTCCTAAATGTGCAAAATCCAGGTATAAGATAAGAACAAATGGAGTATAATTCCACTGTCTGAAGCATAGTAATTTACCATTGCCTGAAGAGGTACAACTTAGTGCTGAAACACAAAAGCTATTCTTAACATGTTTTTATCTCTTATATTAAATGATATATATTTTGACTTAATAAATGGCAGTCTGATCCACTACAAAGAAAATGCTTTGAAAGTGCGCTCACAATTATTGACAATACATAATATCAGAACCATACATAGTATCACCAATCTTCACAAAAGCAATAATAGCATAATATGCTATATGAGTTGATAGAAAAAAACAGATATCTGCTCGGAGTGGGCTGATTTAAAATACAACAAATACCAACAACTCTATAATACGTATATATATATATATATATATATATATATATCTGATGAGCTAATTTAATTTATTGGCTCTCTTAAACTCAAATTTTTTTTTCTTATATACTTTTTTTTCAATTATACTTATAGCATTAATTATTATTAACACAATTATTAAACATTATTTGGACTATTGTCCTCATCTTTGTCACCATATTTATTACAACATTTCAGTTGTTGTAAGCTCTGGCCTTCTTCAGGTGGTTGGAATGTCGAACTGAAGCGTTTATTTCTAGTTCCACGTGCCATGTTTGATGGATGTCAGGTATCAGTTATCTCCTGTTAATTTCCCTCTGAAAGTTCTCCACTGCCATAACTGGGTATTGAACTCACACTCTTCAGGTCCTGTCACTGGATCTAACTAACACCTTTATCTACTGTCCTTGAGGACATCTGTGTATGAATTTCTGGGTATTATAAACCTAATGTTTTCAGCAACAATTTTTACCAGTGCTCATATTTCAGTTTTTGCTGTTATCATTCCATGTTTTTACCAGAGCTCATATTGCAATTTTTGTTGTTATTATCACTTTTCTCTGGCACTCCTTATTACTGGTTCCAATATTGTATTCATATGAATATCCATTAAACATGGCATGTGGAACTAGAACAGTCTACCACAGTGAGCGAAATAAAGGGTTCAGTTTGACATTCCAACCACTTGAAGAAGGCCAGAATATACAACGGCCGAAATGTTGTAATAAATATGGCGACAAAGATGAGAACAATAGACTGAATAATGTAAATAATGTATATAATACCTCATCTCAGAAATATAGACAGATACAATTATTAAAATACGTGCATACAGTTGTTTAAAGGGGGAGTAGTTAACCCTAAGTAGGTTAACTAACAAGAAGGAAATCCCTTTATTTAAAGATAACTTGTCAATGCAAAAACATTTGTTAACAAACGTTTTTGAATTGACAAGCCATAGGGAAATTATCCTGGGGGTGAAATGGCCATCTGGATGGGGTAACAGACTTTCATGTTTATGTAATTCATATCTATCTATCTATCTATCTATCTATCTATATATATATATATATATATATATATATATATATATGCACACACACAGACACAAACAGGGTGTGATAGGTAAATTTTTGCCATTTTATATTTGTAATTTTGTGCATGGATGTTATTTGCTTTTGATTCTGTCGATTGCACAGTAGGATCAGTTGGGCACTGTCTGTGTAAAAAAAGAACATCATGACAGTTCACTCCACCAGAAAGTTGTAAAAACATGCTGACTTCTTGGCATTTGTACCGTAAGCTCCAATACGAACATTTCAGAGTGTTTGGATGTCAAGCTGAGGACAGTGCATAGTATTCGGAAAGAGTTGGATGATATATCCAGTCATCATCATGATCACTAGTGATGGCAATGTTATGCCTCCATTCATCTTTGCACAGGGCCTCAGAATCAAGTGCCTCGAGGAGGTATTGCTGCCTTGGATCAAGATGGTGGCTGCTGGAAGATGCTGTGTCTGGCAACAGGACTCTACACCACACCACATAAGCAGGAAAACCCAGTTATGGCTATCTGACAATTTCTGTGACTGCATCACTCCCCTTACATCTGACCACCTAACTCCCCCAGACTGCAATCGCCATGATTATTATATATGGGGTGCAAATGAGTGAGAGAACAACAAAACTCTTTGTAACACTAAAGATGAATTGAAAGCAAGGATTATGGCAACATTCACTAACTTAATCAAAGAGACTGTCCAGAAGAGTTGCAGGAGATTCTGAAGTTGTCTGGAGGCCATGCTTAAAGCCAATGGTGATTTTATTGAATAAATTTACTCTTTTAGTATTTCAAGATATTTTTGTGTAATTTTGATAAATATATCTGTTAAAATGAGATGTCAGTGTTATTTTCATTTTTTTTTTCTTTTACATAATTTAGACGACAATTTATCCATCGCACCCTGTATATATATATATATATATATATATATATATATATATATATATATATATATATGTGTGTATAAGATATATTAAGGCTGCAAGTATTTTTTAATCAAACTTTTGGTAATTCTTTACTTAGGATGGCAGGAGATTGGCATAGAGGAATAGTTAACCTAATGACCATTGTTAATGTAGTGAATTCTGTTACCTCTTGGAGCCATCTTGCATTTCTTTAAAAAAATATACCTTAAAATGGGATATTTTTCTATTTTTTTAAAAGTAAAAGATAAAATTTCAGTAACTACAATGTATTTGCTTTTATTTTGACTAAAAATAAGCACTTAACTATAAAAACTTATACAACAGCATCATATTTTGTTTTCATTGATAAAACCACCACCTACCTTAATTACTGCTTTAAAAATTCTTGGCATTCTTTCCAACAGTTTTTGAAAGAAAATAGATGGCAGGCCCTTCTGATCATTCTTCAAGCACTGAAAAAGCTCACTCTCACTCTTTGGGTATTCTTTTCTAACTTTCCTATCCAATTTATCTCATACTAATTCATTTGGAGAGAGGCCAGGAGATTGAGGTAGCCAAGTCATCATTTCCAAAATTTTCTTCCTTCTTTTTTGCTCTGAGGTAATTTTGACATAATTTAGATGAATGTTTTGGAATGTTGTTTTGTTAAAAGGTGCATTTTTTTCAAATTAAGCATAAACCAGATTGAATAGCATGTCTTTGTAAAATTGAATGATAGTTATTTTTTCATGATTCCCTTGACCTGAATCAAATTTACAGCCCTCTCTCTCCCCTCAAAACACCCCCACACCATAACGGATCCACCAACATGCTTAAAATAAAAGTCTGTTACGGGTAAAAAAGTACAAGAAGATTGAGCAACTCCAGCTTAGATATGGCAGTAAGACTCCATTTTTGCTTTAATCTAACTCTTGTAAATGACTCTAATTGTTAGCATTTGCTGTATTTTATCTTGTCCATTTTCAGAGGCTCAATTCGTGAGGGTGATGACCTGATGTTGGGGCCAATGTTGGATGGAGACTTTCACAAAGCAACTGTTAAAACCGTGCACCGAAACCGTCTTCCCTGTCGGTTAATACAAGCAGGACAGTCTGCTACAGTGGCATTGCTCAATGTTGAGAGGGAATCTTTACGAAAGGTTGGTGACAAAGTGGAATTTCTTTTTTCCAAAACATTAATATCACATATTAATATAGAATTATATAGATATAACAATACAGAAGTCACATTTAAAAATAAAAATGTATATAAAAGCAAGTGCTATGAAATAAATCCAGATATTAGTTATTGTTCATGATTTTACTGTAGAAATGCATTGAAATCAGGAAGAAAGGGATTGTCAAATGTCAGAAATTAATGTGAGAATTACTGATAAAATATGGTTTTATATATATATATATAAGAAAATTAGTAACACCTTCTCTCATGACTTCCTTTTCTCTTTTTCTCTTTATGTGTTTTTTCTCCTCTACTCCTTTGATATCAATATATAACTTCCGTTAAGTTAACTGTTTAAATGTGTCACTGTCTGGACCTCCTCAAATAATTTTGAGTATGAAAGTATAGAAATTTTAAATTACATCTAACTCACTCATGTCCTCTCTCTCCCCCCCTCACTTCCTCACTTCATTAATTTATATATGTTTAATACGGCCCATCAAAAATGTGTAAATTTCTTTTCATTTTTTGTTTCGACCTTTGGAAGTAAAGTCTGATGATCCGCAGTCCTTTAAAAGGGCTGTGGTGAAATAATTTATTACATGGAACCTTAAAGTGGTCTGTTTTTATTTAAATTATTTGCTCTGGATTTACATTGAACTTTATCCTCCTTGGGTTTACCCATACGGATTACCTATATTTTCATAAACTATATATATATATATATATATATATATATATATATATAAACCATAATAAGTAAATTATGTTATGACTTCTACAATTAGAGGTGTGGTATATATATATATATATATATATATATATATATATATATATATATAGTCAGTGACAAAATTATTTGTACACCCATCAATTTTGAATGTTTTTATCCCTTTCCTAGATTCTAATGCCTGTATAATGCCAGGTTTTTTATATGTTAATAAGCACACAAAAAAGGAATATAAAACTCAATTTTCAAAACAAAAGGTTGAATACAACAAATTTGACAGGTGAATTATGCAAAATAGGTAAAAACAAAACTATCCGCACAGTAGAAAATATCGTTTTAAATTGATTGAGTCGTTATATAGTATAAGTAATTTACATAATTACTTTATTGTTGAAGCCTTCTAGATTATTTATTCAGTAGAATATTTGTGATAATTCCAGAAAAGAACATCATGTGGTGCATAGAGTGTCACCATTGTTATTCTTACGTTAACAACATGATGGGGAAGAGAAAGGAGCTTAGTGTTGACTTGAGATAGAGAATTATTAACTTCCACAAGTCTGGAAATAGGTACAGCACTATTTCAAACTTGTTAGCTATCCCTAGATCTATGGTACAGTTCATTATAAAGAAGTTTAAACAGTTTGGCATGACAGAGTATTTACCTGAGTGTGGAAGAAAACTGCACAAAACCTGTGTCATGAGGTTAATATAACCCCAAGAGTTTGTTTTGAAAGACATCATCAAATGTTTGGATATGGTCGGGTATCAGCATAAGTACTTGTACAATACAAATGATGTTTAAATAGAAATGGGTTGTATGGAAACTGACCATAACGAACCCCTCTTCACAAACCATGTCATATTGTTGGTCAGTTTAACTTTGCCAAACATTCTTGGACAAAGAAAATTACTTTAGGGAACAAGTACTATGGAGTGATGAAACAAAAATTGAGCTCTTTGGATGTAATGATGTACAGAAGATTTGGTGCAAGAAAGGTGAGGCTTTCCTTCCAAAGAACCCAGTAGCAACATTAAAACACAGAGGCCGCTCGGTGATGATTTGGGGTTGTTTTAGCTCAAGAGGGACTGGACAATTCATTGCAATAAGTGGAATAATGAAATCTGCAGACTATATCAAAATTCTGGACGAAAATCTACAACTATCAGCGTAAAATCTTGATTTAGGTCAGCAATTTACTTTCCAGGAAGATAATGATCCAAAACATATGTCTAAATCAGTGTCTGCATGGTTTCAGAAAAAGATTACAGTTCTGCCATGGCTACAGTGCATCCTGACTTGAATCCTATTGAAAGTCTATGGCAAGAATTGAAAGTTCGAATAAATCGTTGGCCACCAAAAAACCTTCAAAAATTAGAACGTGTAACAATTGAAGAATAGAAGAAAATTCCAGAAAAAACTTGTTCAAATCTCATCAAAAACTTTAGAAAACAATTGCAGTAAGTTATAAAGATGAGAAGCCATGTTATTGACTATTAATATTTTGAAAATTGGTCAATTTTTTCTATTTTTCTTACTGTACAAATAATTTTGTCTTCCTATTTTGCATCCTTCACCAGTCAAATTTGTTGTATATAACCTATTGGTCTGAAAATTGAGTTTTATGTTTTTATTTTTTATTTTTTTGTACTTATTAACATATAAAAAAAAACTGGCATTATATGGACATTAGATTCTGAGAAATGGATAAAAATATTCAAAAGTGATGGGTGTATGAATAATTTCATTGTTGACTATATATATATATATATATATATATATATATATATATTGTTTATAATTTTTGTATGGAAATGTATTGGAATCAGGAAGAAAAAGATTATTAGCTGTCAGGATTAAAGCAAGCATTACTGATTGAATATTTGTTGCAATTAGAAATGCATCACAAATATTTATACTATATTTCTATAGTATACATTGCTGATGTTTTTAACATAGGAATATATTACGATTGCTCCTGCATGGCAAGCGAAACCAAGGCCGTCTAAAAAAGGCAGTACAAAGACACTGAAGAAGTCTAGGGGTGCAAGCTCAAGCTTAAAGGACTGGAGGAGTGCGCACTGATTGACCATGTGACGCATCTATGCATCTGAACTTCCAGCTATCGAAGCACCTCAAAGTTGACATCAGAGAGTGTTCGATGCTGGAAGTTCACTGCTGCCATAGATCAACGTCACAGGTCATCGTCAGCACTGATTGCAACAATAGACTTTCAGTGTCCCACTGTTCCAGACTCTGCGGCTCCAGCCTGGGGTTGCAGAGCCACCTCCGAGTTCACAAATCAGATGCAGAAATGATACATCATCTTTGGATTCGAAGGACAACTGATATATTACAATTAATTACATTGTAGAAATAATATAAACAAAATTCTTTTCAGTGTTGTTTGGTATTTTTCTTTTTTAACTTTTGGAATTTTGTTTGACTGTTGATTATAATTTGATTTCTGTTTGCTAATCTCTGTAAATTTCTGTTGTTCAATTTAGGGTATGGTGTTGGTCAGTCCACAGCCTTTGTTATTTGCATGTATAGAATTTGAAGCAGATATCTATGTCCTGTTCCATGCTAAACAAATCACAACTGGATTCCAGACAACAATACATGTTGGGAATGTTCGGCAGACGGTGAAAATTATTAAAATGGACAAAGTAAGTAGAATTCATCAAAGAGAGACGGCTGTCTTATTAACATTATAAAAGTGTTAAATGACTTTCAAGCTGACACGTTTAGAATTTTAGAAAAATTGTTTTCTTCTTTTTTTTGTGTGGAAATGTTTGTGATGAAAAAGAAAAAGCAATAAAAGATGATTAGTTTTTGTATAAAATAAGCATCTCATAGTAAAAGTATCATTGTTTTATGTGGTAATTAGTAACCTTTTTTTTTTTTTTTCATCTTTCAATGTTGCTATGATTTTCTTTTCAGCTTTCATAAGAAACAAAATACAAATATTGGATCATTATTACTGGGGCGAGCATGACCTCACACTTATGATTAAGTTGTAAATTGCAATGGATATTACTTTATTTTTCAATTGCAACCATTTTAACTGTATTGCCTAACAAAAATCTTCCTATGATATGCCATCTCTGCTGGATCTTTGAATCTTTCTTATTAGATTTCTTTTTTTTTTTTCTTTTGTGCATATACGCAGTTCTTTAAAAGTGTCAATTTCCTAATTTTATGCTTTGGTTTTGCAGGAAGCCATAAAGACCAACGAAAAAGCTCTGGTGACATTCCACCTGATCAAACAACCCGAGTACATTCGTGTTGGAGCTCGACTGCTTTTCCGTGAGGGCCGAACCAAGGGAATGGGGGAGGTGGTTCATGTCTATCCCTACTTGGATAAACCCCCTCATAGATAAATTCTTAACATTTGAAAGAGTCTTGTTTTTGATTTCCCCCCTCGAACATTTAGCCTATCTTAAAAAAAAAAATTTTTTAAATTGCCACCAGAAATAACCATGTTGATATGTATATGTTGGTCACCTATGCAATGCAACGACCGAATTTATTTTAATACTAATCCGATCTTTCCATTCAAAATGTCGTGGCGGCTTTTAATGTGTTCATTTTTAATTTAGATTTTGATTGTGTTCTCCCAGATCGATGTCAGAAATTTTGTAAATTATTCATAAAATCTATCAGACTGGGATCATTTTTTAAATGTTCAATAAAAACATATATATATCTATGTATGTGTGTGTGTGTGTGTGTGTGTGTAAGTAGTTTAGACATAGGGATCAGAACTGGCTGGCAACAGTCTATTTCATTGCTTCAATGCAATCGGCTGGGCTGATAATTGCATTTAAATTCAAGCATTAAACACTCTCCTTCATATTCATCACTTCTCTCATAAATATAGCATACGTTCAAAATTTTATCATATATATGTTAAAAAAAAAACAATATTTTCTACCCACCGCAAATCTGAGTTTTCTATTGCTATTATTTGATGAATAATTTGAACTAGTATGCTTATCTTTGTCATTTTGTTTACTTTGTTTTTGTATATGGGGGCACGACACATTTAGTCGCTGATACATCACATCTTTTTTATTTTCACAATTACAAGATTTATTGATGAAGAATGAAAAAATAGAAAAAAACCTGTAAGAAAGTTAAACTTATGAAAAATATAAAATAGATTATCATTTATAGCATACATCTGGGGAAGGCTGGGGGGCTAACTGGTTGAAATGGGGTGCCGATAAGATGGGAGTCTGAATTTTTCATCGAAAAATAAACAACACTGCCATTAAAAAATGCACACATACATACACACGCACACACACACACACACACACATATATATATATACAGATGAGAATAAATAGAGTACAATTCTGACGTTTGTAACATTTAATTTAAAAGAGGGCTCAATACAAAGTAGAGCAATATTATTTATTTTAGGATCTTACATTGAAAATTGGACAAAATTGCTACACAATTGCAGGTGATTGTAAATTACTGGATTTATTTAGATTTAAAAGCAAAATACTTTTTTTGCTTTCAAATCTAAATAAATTGCTCACTTGCCAGTAATTTATAATTGCCTGATGAGATGCATTGATACGTGGCTGCGATTGTAAAGTGTAATAGCCTAAAATATATATATATATATATATATATGAGTGGTTTTCAACCAGGGTTCCATGGAACCATAGCATTCCACCAGTAAAGCCCAGGGGTTCCACAAGAAGTTACACAAGTACTATGATTGACAGTAATTTTTAATTCTCCTGTGCAGATAGGTGCATTTAGGTACCTCCACTAAATCAATAACAAAACAGCAGAGTATGAATATGACAATATATATATTATATATATTGTCATATGGGATAATTATTAAATTTGATATATTGAGCATTTTTAGGGAAAGCTATGACAAAGTGAAAATTTTTTTTTTGTGTGACATGTTTTGTCATTTTGAACTATGTTGCTGATGTTTATGCTCTTGCGACTACACATGTGCTTGAAAAGAAAATTTTGAATTTTCAACATCTCCTTTCCTTCTTACGCATGTGTAATCGCAACAACATAAACTTTAGTCCTATGAAATCCCAAAGAGCAAAATGCATTCCATGAAAGCTTTTTCTACATTGTTATAGATTTTCCTAATTATATATATATATATATATGTGTGTGTGTCTGTGTAAAAATATATAGAAAATAGGAAAGAACTCGTTAGGTAAATAATCCAAAGTTCTTTAGTATTTTTGTTATTATTTTTTAAAAATAGTGCTCTATACAAAAGTAGAGCATAAATATAATTATTTATTTAAAAATATGATTCCATCGCTACATAAGAGTTCTCATGTTTCAAAACAAGAGCCGAAATCTTCAATATAATTATTTGAATTAAATTGAATTAAAGTGTATATATATATATATATATATATATATATATATATATATATATATGTATATATCCAAGTATGAATTCCAATAACCAACAATTACTATTCTTAAAAGAGTGCTCAATACAAAGTAGAGCAGATATAATTATTTATTTTACATTCAACGTCGTCACTTGATAAGACACCGAGGGTGTTGAAACAAAATGGCTATTTTTGTAGTGATTTTATAACATATTTATGTTATAAATTTTTTTAAATAAATAATTATATATATATATATATATATATATATATATATATATATATATATATATATATATATATATATATATAATGTTCAAACACTAATATTCCATGGTTATTATTTCTTACATTGGAATCGTAATCACGATCCAATTCATTAGACCTACAAATTCAAATATATATATATATATATATATATATATATATATATATATATATATTATTTATGTATATACAGAGAGAAGTCATTCATTACATACTTGGCAGCATTTATATAACAACTACTGCAAAATATGCCAGTGTGGCCATATCTGGTCAATACATTGTAAGACCTTAGCAGGACATCTGTGCTGCCTGTATTTGATGATGGATCAAGTGATGACATTTTCCTGAAATTGAATTGCAACCCTCACATATACTCACACACACACACACACACACACACACACACACACACACACACACACACATATATGAGATAGATTTTTATGTTTGATTTATTTTAAATACCCCCCTCCCCCTCAAAAAAAAAAATTGAAACTGAGAATTTGTGCAAAACTGAATTTTTCTTTTTCTTTATCGTCATCACTTGGAAGGCATTATGTGTTGTCATGAATCTGTTCCAGAAATTTAAAAAAATAATAAACAAAAAAACAAACAGATCTCACAGATACAGCATGTGTATATGTATATGTGTGTGTATATATATATATATATATATATATATAAGGTTGGTGCAAAAATAATGACATAATAATGTAGTTTTTTGAGGTTAAAAAATACGTCAAAAAACGACATTATTACGTCATTATTTTTGCACCAACCTAATATATATATATATATATATATATATATATATATATATATATATATATATATATGAAGTGGAGTATCAATGCATCTCTGACTGTGACTATCTTTAGCTGCATTTTGATTTAATTTTAACTTAGTAATATTGACCACAGAATTAAGTGTATTAACAAGAAACAATATTATGTATAAAATATTTGTTGTATAAAATGTTTTTCTCATCATTAGGCTGCAGACATTGATGTAATTGTGTGTATTTATGTAATTGAAATATATAAAAATAATTGATGATTGAGTGTATGCATGTCTATGTATGTCTATGTATATATGCATATATGTAGGGGTGGTTGTATACATTATGGATATACACAGGTGTCTGTTTGTTTGTATGTATGTATGTATGTATCTATGTATGTATGTATGTATAAAATTGAAATATTTAAAGAGTGACATTTTAAAATAATTCTATGAGCATATATCATCATCCCCAAAGAGGATAAATCATTGAAAGAGTGATAAAGTTTTTTCCTGAATTTTTTCCTTTGATATGTAGAATCCATTAAAAATGTCAATGAAATTCTCTTTGAAAATGGATTTACAGTTTCGACTCCTACCCTGAAAACAGATTTTCTCCTTTGGCTCCTACCCTGAAAACAGATATTCTCCTTTGACTTCTTCCCCGAAAACATATATTCTCCTTTGATTTCTACCCCGAAAACAGCTCCTTTGACACCTACCCTGAAAACAGATATTCTCCTTTGACACCTACCCTGAAAACAGATATTCTCATTTGGTTCCTACCCTGAAAACAGATATTCATGAGAGGTGTACAAGATAATGATCTCCATTCTTTTAAGAAAGAATTAGAATTTTATTTAACATTATGTTTGAAATTTCAGCTAAGAAACAAACATTTTACTTTAGAATTAAATCATATCAACATTTAAATAATTTTAAATATTCTATGTCCTCTGATAAAGCAAATAAAAAAAATAACTCTAAAACAAATCGTTTAAGCATTGTATTGAACGTATGAAAAAAAGCTTAATGGTCACATATATTTTGAACATAAATGTTGCAACCAGGAGTAAGAGTTTTTTGAAGTTTCTTGTAAGAAATCATTTAGCAATTGTCGATGATATATTCTGTGTTGCTTACTTGATGGTTATATCAAGAGGCACTCATTAATGATAGTCAAAATTAAATTGAGGTGGGTTGTAAAAATGTGGGATTTTAACATTATTATTGAAATAATTTATTAGATTTTTTTTTATTTAAATTAGAAGTTAAAAAAATACTAAAATATATAAATTTGACAAGTGGAAACTTATG
>OZ010599.1:3441019-3478519 GCA_963932145.1 Acanthosepion lycidas | reverse complement strand
TGCATGTATATACATATATATATATATATATGCATGTATATACACACATATATATATGCATGTATATACATATATATATATATATATATGCATGTATATACACACATATATATATGCATGTATATACATATATATATATATATGCATGTATATACATATATATGTATATATATATGCACGTATATATATATATATATATAGATATATATGCATATAAATATATATATATGCATATAGATATATATATATGCATATCTTTATATATATAGAGATATATATGCATATATATATATATATAGATATATATGCATATAGATATATATATGCATATCCATATATATAGAGATATATATGTATATATATATAGATATATATGCATATATATAGGTATATATGCATATCTATATATAGATAAATATATGCATATCTATATATATAGATATATATGCATATAAATATATATATATGCATATATATATATATATATCTATATAGATATATATATAAACAATTATGTTTATAAAGGAACATGTAAGCTCACGTAAAAACATGACCATACGCGCATCCGTAACAGAATTAAAAAAAAAAGGATATTCATTGCAATTGGAAATATTTAATATACAGATTAATCGCTTGAAAAGTGAGCATAGTACAACGAAACTGCGGAGTCAGGAACAGTTACACTTAAGTAATGGTTTTGTATATATATATATATATATATATATATATATATATATATATATATATATAAAAGAAAGAGGTTGTGGTTCCAACGAGAGAAAAGTATGTATATTAAAAAGAAGAGAAGAGAGGTGCCGCAAACGTTTTTGGTTGTAATGTGGATTTATTTAGAAAAAATATGCTTTGTTTTCCATCATTTTACTACACGTGTTTCTGGTGTCGCGACCGTCTTCAGGTAAAAGCGGAGATTTCCACATATTATTAAAAATAATTTATTCTTTCCTTATGTTTTTCAATGTTAAATATTCTCGATATGAGACATTTTCTGTTTTTGTGTTAGTAATCCGAATTTCTTACTTGAATATATATATATATATATATATATATATATATATATATATATATATATATATATATATATATGTATGTATCTATATATATATGTATCTAGTTAAACCTAGAGAGCCAGACAAACCTACCAAGGTTTCACCAAAGCCGATCGTCAGGGAAGGCTGGCTAAGAAGGTAAAGATAGAACGGAATATATAGTCAATAAACAAAAAAAACCATAACCACGTGACCCCCCCCCCCTTCCAAAAAAAAAAAACAATAAGCAGGGCTGGAACTATTTATTCAATCGAAAAAAAAAAATTGAATATAAAATATAATATAATATAAAATAAAATAAAAAATATAATATATCTATTAATAATATATATATATTTATATATATATTATTAATATATATATTATTAATATATATATATATATATATAATGAAACTTATTGGTCAGAGTTTAAATAGACCAGGAAACAGTTGTATATAAAAGTTCTCAATACACGTAGAAAGAAAATAAAAATTTAAGATGCAGAGCTTTTGATTTAAAAAAAAAAATTAGGAGATCAGCCAATGACGCTACCTTGGTTTCAACCTTTAGGTATCCTCAGGCGGTTTGGACCAAATGATCTCCTAACGTTTTATAAGACTCCAAAAATCTACTGAATGAATGAACCGAAATAATGGCACGATGCATACACACTAAAAAGTCCTTTTTGCGTTCGTACGAAGTAGGATGAAAGTATGTACATTTTTATTTACTCCCCCTTCAATACAATTTGAATACTCTTGCTTTTCTCCTCCCCTTCTATTACACTTCACGTTTGTGCTTTTATTTATATTTAAATAATAAAGCGTTAGGAAATTATTTAGCCCGGATCGATACCGAAGATACCGAAAGGTTGAAACCAAGGGAGCATGATTGGCAGAATTTAAATATATATATATATTACGAAATGGACAAAGTCAGACAATTTATTTATTAAAGGCATTTTTATGTTTAACGTTCTTTTTATAGATACAAGTATTTAAGTAAATGCTCTGTTTATAATAAACAGTATTAAATAACATTTACCGGCCTGAATGTCCGAGAAATTTTCATAGAAAATATTCGTCCTTGGACAGGATTCGAACCTGCATCCTATACGGAACCGTCATTTACGTTAAATACTTGTATCTATAAAAAGAACGTTAAACACAAAAATGTCTTTAATATATATATATATATTCTGATGTTAAATGTTAGCACACAACAGTTCTTCACAGTTGAGGTTGACGGGCACTTATCAATAAATGTTTGCATTCTTAGCTCAGAGATTTCCTCTGGAGTTGTTTCCTGCAGGAATTTCATTCCGCTTTACAACACACTTTCTATTGACGCTTCAGTCAATGACTGGAAACTTAAAAATAAGTTCAAGGATTCTTTAAGTTGGCGCTTTGAACACTTTTTGCTGTAATAAAATAACATTCCGACTTTGGGAATGAGCCGTGACGAAAACTTCAATACTCCTTTGTATATCTATATAAATTATGTGTTTAGGATGTGCGGGTGGTGGGATGGATAGCCGAATAAAAAAAAATCCGAGATTGAATTCATAACCCGAGGAGGGATCTTTGGAGGCCTCGTAGCACACTATATGTACTGATTCTTTGTATTCGTTTCCTCCGAGAAATTTGATTGGTTCTGTAAAAGCCTTCACATCAATTGTTGGACCCTCATACGTTGAAGACAACGTAAGAGTCCTTCATTAATACACGGCTATTTAAATTAGAAATAAATGTTTTAATTAACTTTTCTGCTTTATATACAAGTGAACACTTTTCTGGATTCAATAAATGGAAATATTTTCCAAACATTTGAGATCGTGCCATATTAGTGGCCATTATCAAGATCCGGGAAGAAAACAGATGCTTTCTATTCACACCCGCCTGCCATACTGAAATGTTCTGAGCCCGACGAATGTGGGACACCTTTCCTAAATTCCAATGTCTGTTAAAATTTTGGAAAATTAATATTTCAGCGGGTGGGGTTTTAAAGTTCTCAGCCCGACCGACAAAATCTGAACAAATATAATTTTTTTTAACAGATTGCGACATCTATCAGAGATGAAATTTAAATTTAAGTTTTTATTGCATTATTCCAAAATTCTACCACATCAGCACAAAGCTATTAATGTCAACAACTGAGCACAAATAGTTATTTAATAATTAGTAATTAACGCAGAATATTATCCATAACTACATCTACAAGAATGTCTTTTTTGCTAAAAGTTAAAAAATAACCATAAATACGTAAAAAAATGCGTATATTGTCAAAAATTCCTTTTCCCACAATATAGATATTTGTGATAAGTTATAATGCTTATTACTTAAACAAGAATAATACTGAATATTTTTTAAACATTAATTTAGATTAAATCACATCTCCCTAATAGCTGCTTGGTCTGGCTAAGAACTTTTCAATATGCCCTCGCCACTTATGTGTGTGTGTGTGTGTATGTATGTATGTATGTATGTATATGTCAATTACCAATATAACATCTCCAATGGTCATACATGTATAATCTACCATAAAGTGTGTCGATCAGCCAGTGGACTCACACGACATTTCCACAGCCAGCGTTCAGAAAGGCAACCTGAAGCAGGAAGACTGACATGGCGGCGATGGGGGAAGAACGGAAAGAATTTTCCAGGTCTTAAAAGCCATTCCAGATGTCATCAGCGAGGAAGTGATAATAGTTAAAATGTGTGAAAAATTAAGAAAGTTTGAGTGCAAGAGATGGTCTTCCGCATTATATATATATATATATATATATATATATATAAATGGTGGTACTCGCTTGGAAAAACCTTGGATAGTTCGACTTGTAGTAGAACAAATCGGTAACCAAAGAAAAATGAGGAATAAAAAAAAGAAAGAACCATGAACATAAAAACAAGACAAAAACAATCGTCCAGTGTTCAAACTCCAAGTCCAAAGAAAAAAAAAACAACAACTCCAAAACGAGTAAAAAGACAACTGCGTAAAGTGCTTAATACACTGAGTAGAGCAAAACCTAAGATAATCCTAAGGAGCCAGGCAAACCTACCTAGGTTTCATCGAAACGGATCGTCAGGGCGTTGCCGGCTCTCCCTGACGATCCGTTTAGGTGAAACCTTGGTAGGTTTGCCTGGCTTTTTAGGATTATCTTATATGTTTGTGTGTGTGTGCGCGCGCGCAAATATGTAGAAAATAGGAAAGAACTTGTTAGGTAAATAATCCGAAGTTCATTAGTATTTTAGTTTTTATTTTTAAAAAACAGTGCTCAATACAAAAGTAGAGCCTAAATTATAATTATTAAAAAAAATATATATGATTCCTTCGCTACATAAGAGTTCTCATGTTTCAAAAACGAGAGCTGAAAACTTCAATATAATTATTAGAATTAAATTGAATTAAAGTATCAAGCTCTTACATCTTCAAACGAAATTTTTGGAATAACTAATCTTGAAATCTTTGTGTCTTTATAAGCATATTCATTCGTAAAATTAATTACTATGGAAACGGCTAGAGCAATTATTTAGATAAGGGACGTAAGGGTTAATAATTTGTATCAACGTATCAGTTACTTTCGGAAAGAGGTCAAGTCAAGGTAGGGTTGGGGTGTCAAAGCGGATGCAGACATTAAACTCATACCGTCGTCTGGTTCAGCTACAGAATAAATGGCGTTATTGCTACACTGTTATGTGTCTATGGAGATTTTTTTCTAAAAGGGTTGTTTGTATATAAAAGTGACGTACTGAACTACAATTTGTTTTTTTGACGACTTCATAAAGGGTATTTTTATGTTATGATTGGGTTGAGATTTAAAAGCTTTTATTTAGACTATGGAATTTAAAATTTTTATTTATTTGTCTTTTTTTTAATGCTAATTATTTAATGCGAAAATTTGTTGATGTCGGCAAAAAACTGTTAACTAATGTCTATGATTTAATAAATTTTCATTATTTAGAAACTTAATAATGTGTAGTTTTTTATGAAGGCATAAAGGGCATGGGTCATCCCAGGTTTTACAAGTTCTTGTTCTAGTTATTATTTTCTATTTTACTTTTGGTGTTTTATTCGTTTCTTTTAAATGCCAAAAATATTTGGATAGGAACGTCTGATTTCTATTTCTAATATTATTGAAGGAGCTTTTGTGTTGTCTCCATCTAATTTTAAATTCATTCTTCATGGATCCTATATATATCATTTCAATGTTAGGACTCTCAATGAATGAGATTGTGCATTGGTATACCACAGATTCTATGCAGCATTTATTTTCCAACAGGCAGTCTTCAGGGTTTCTACAATCACATAATTTTTCATTATTTTTATCTAATTTTAGTTTAGGGTTTTTATTAGTACTATTTTGGAATTGGGGTTTTCCAGGATTTTATTATTGTGTTTTTTTTTAATGATACTTTCTAGATTTTCAGTGCAAATGTAACTTAATTTTAAGGTGTTTTAGTTTTATTAAAGATTTTGCTAAGTTTGCTATTTGTAGGAAAGCGTTTTTCAATCATATATATATATATATATATATATATATATATATATATATATATCACTTAGCTGATTGATGTTACCTTGAGCATCCCTACTCCAGAGTTTCGTAGACGGATTCTCCGGGAATCACTCTGTCCACTCGTCATATATATATAATCTCAGGTATAACTAAAAATATATCTGTTAAAAGATAATATGAATAAAAATAAAAGGAAAACGTTTCCTTTTGTCTTTATATATATATATATATATATATATATATATATATATATATATATATATATATATATATATATAAATAACTGGAAATTGATGTCAACACCCAGTGGCGACAGGTCATATCCTGATGATTGCGTTTAAGCATGACTGTTTCAGCTGAGTGTTGACCCTAGTGTCCACTTTTATATTTACATAAATCTCTGATATTGAGCACTTTAATAACTTAAAATTATATATTTATCAAATCTTTATATATATTGTTAAAATATACTGAAGGTAGAGAATTGCTGTTAAAAGTGATAATGTTTATGATAAATAAGTTGTACTTAGTTTGGAAGAAAAGACAGGGGGTGGCAGGAAGTGAAGGTTATGAGGATAAATGGGTTAGATAACGATTGACCCTCGACTTGAAGAGGTCACGATTGTAGTGAATGGCAAAAACATCCTGCAGGGAATTGCTTCCACAAAGCTGTTGGAAAAAAGTTGTCCGTGTGGAAAAAAGCTGTCCGTGTGGAAAAAAGCTGTCCGTGTGGAACTTCTTACTCATGGAATAAGACGGGGATGAGGAAGATTCATCAACGTGTACATGTCAGGGTTAGGGTCCAATTTGTAAAGTTCAGTGCAAGTGGAACCAAGAAATGTAGCTGATCAGAACTCAGGCCAAGGAAATAGCGACAGAGTAGCGAGAGGTTTGCGATGTTTCGTCTATGGGAAAGTGGTTGTAGGGTGGAAAATAATGAATCACCCACAAGGCCACATAGACGTTTTTGGAATTTATGAAAATCAGCAATTGGAGACTTAGCAGTTCCAGACCATAGATAGCAGCCATTCTGCATTTCTTTGTCTCGTTTGGCTCTTGTAAACATAGAACATAATAAAAAGATCCAGGTACTTACTAGAGGGGTATAATGAACCGAACAGTTTTACAGCATCTTTAGCAATAGATCGTATATATGTGCTTCCCTTGAGGTCTGGGGTGAGCTTACGTTCAAGGCAAGAAGCCTCCTTGAGAGAATACGATTCCATATTGACAGACATGCATTCCTCTTCTTGTTTTCACTACAAGCAGGCGATTTACTTAGTTGTTTGGAATTGTAATGGACTTTGAAAATACTGTTGCTTTCAGTCTGGGATGGGAATGATTGCAAAATACTTTGCTTCCTAATTTATAGGCAAATGCATGTTGAGATTTCTTCCTAACCAATAAAACAGGCCAGTTCTTGCTTTCATATGACTCAGTCCCGGTCTGTCTTGCATTGAGGTCAGAATGCTACATTCGTTTATCCAAATTTGCTAATGTGTCAACGCCAATTCTTAGTTTCTGAACTTGCCTTATTACTGTTGTTTTGCCTTATAACTGTTGCTTTCTCTTATTACTGTTAATTTGTGTTGCATATATTGTTTGCTTGCTTTATATAATTTTTGGGCCTGTTCTTTTCTTTTTCTTGTTATTGCAAACTTTTGTCAATTCCGCCATTTATTTTACATTTAACCATAGTCACTCACTCTACAAATACAATAAAAACAAAAAACACTATGTTATGAAATTAAACTGGGAGATGCTAAAGCTCGCGAACTCTAGTGACAGTGGATGCTGTGTGGATCCTGCTGGCTGGATCCTGCTAGGTGGATCCTACTGGGTGGATCCTGCTGGGGGAATACTGCTTGTTGGATCCTACTGGGTGGATCCTGCTGGGGGGATACTGCTGGGTAGATCCTACTGGGTGGATCCTGCTTGGTGGATCCTGCTGGATGGATACTTATGGTTGGATTTTACTGGGTGGATTCTGCTGGTTGGATCCTGTTGGGTGGATTCTGCTGGGTGGATCCTGCTGGTTGGATCCTACTGGGTTGATTCTGCTGGTTGGATTTTACTGGGTGAGTCCTGTTGGGTGTATCCTGCTGGTTGGATCCTGCTGGTTGGATCTTACTGGGTGGATTCTGCTGGGTGAATCCTGCTGGGTGAATCCTGCTGGGTGGATACTGCTGGTTGGATTCTGCTGGGTGGATTCTGCTGGGTGGATTCTGCTGGGTGGATCCTGCTGGGTGGATCTGCTGGTTGGATCCTCCTGGGTGGATCCTGCTGGATGGATCCTGCTGGGTGGATCCTGCTGGGTGGTTTCTGATGGGTGGATTTTGATGGGTGGATCCTGTTGGTTGGATGCTGCTGGGTGGATAATCCTGGGTGGATCTTGCTACCTGATCCGGATATTCATAGAACAATCATACTACTTCAACAGGTTGTGGAAATAAAATGTAAATTTGCTGATTACTCAAATCAAATCAGGCCATTGTAACGAAAGGAACATTTGTAAAATGAAATATAATCTGCCCGCTTTTGTGTGATACTCACCTGTATTTTAATCATTACATGCTGAAGACTTTTATTCCACCCTTCATCTTATCAAAACCTAGTCAGAATAAATGTAAATGTTATAAGAGCCAAGGCGTAAAAGAATCAATATGAAACCAATAAAAACTTCGAGCTCCACATATCGTACATCTACCACATATTTTAAGTATCATAGATTGAGCGAAACATAAATAAGATACGAGAATAAAATTGGTCAAACGGGAAACATTTGACTTCAAACAGAGGAATTTCAAATCTAAGAGCAGAAATCCGAAATGAAATGAAATGATTTTTTTTCAAAGGTTCAATAAAACAAGGCTTAAAAAAATGATTTGATTTCAATTAATAAAGTAATTTCGTTTTATTTTTTCAACAACTTCTATTAAAAAAAGTATAATAGTGAAAAACTAACGGTATGACAATTCAAAATGGGGGAGGTATAGAGAAAATGTCGGATCGCAAGAGGAGCAACGTGAGCTAGGAATCTGAGTACCGCTGCATTAAAAGGTCGCACTACTGGTATCCGCAGAATTAATTGACAGAAACTCAAAAAAGTACGAAATGTGATTTTCTTTGAAGTAAAAAGACAGAAAGAGAGAATATTCCGAGTCTTCATTGCCCCGTTATAGGCATTAGTAGTATATCCGTGATATAATAATAGCTTAATACACAGAGGGAACAGAATGATTAAAAGAAAGGAATGACAATCATGTATGATTCACAAACAGATTTTTATAAACCGCTGTGTTATACAAGAAATATACACATATTTATTTATATACAAATATATAAATACTCGTCACTAATTTGTCACACACAGAGAAATTATGCCATATGCATTCAACAGTGTTTCATTCAGTATGGAAAGGCGAGAGGGTCTTACTTGTATGTAAAACGAGTAGGTTATATGTTCCTGTTACAAGACTGCGTGGTTTTCTCTGCCGTGTGCAATCATGTCTTGCTTTTCTGCTGTCTATATAGCAACTGGTGGGAGCAGACACGTCTTGCCTCCACGCGTGCTAAATAACAATTGGTTTCATTACTCTAGGAACTGACGTTACTCACCGGCAGTCTCGTGACCCTAGTCATGTCATCTTAACTAAAGTGAGAATATCACCCTTCGCAGCCCTGCGGGACGAAGCAATTTTATTGATGAGAGGAAAAGAAGAAATAGATATGAAAAGAAATTGTAAAATGAAAGAAAAAAAGGAAGGGAGAGAATTAAAAAAATAAAATTAAAAAATAAATGATACATCATGTAGTAACAACTTCAATGGCCGATAATTAAAATGGCAAATGTGTAAAGATTTCAGATTGCACGTCTAAAAGCCGCACAAACACACACAAAATGATAAGTGTAGTGAATGTAATTCCAGACACTGCCATACGAGTCTGAACTTTGGTCCGAAACGATCCAAACTGAGTGTGTGTGTGTGTGGGGGGGGGGGTCGAACCTCATCGATGTAGTTGTCTTGACACTGATGATAGTCTTTGTGTAAATTTTGATAAGACTGAAAAACGGGTGGAAACGAGCAGTATGGTTGTGGCGTTACAGAAGTCGAGAACTCTTATATTGTGGAAACATCATTGCAATCCAATTTCAAATCTTTATTCCTTTCAAAGAGGAAAGTGTGAAGCAGTCGTCATAGCAATACATTCAGAAAGTGTTATAGAAAGATATAACATTGCTATTATAATAAAACACAGTCCAAAACTGAAACGTGCTTTATTTTCCTTAAAGATATTCTAATTATATAATATATGCCGGGATGTAGATCGATGTGCTTAATGGGGACAGAATATTCGCGAAAATGCGAAATCAAAAAATGAATTCATTTCGTAAGAGAATTATTATTTTGTTTATTAATTATATGCTGAGATGAACGTAGGTGGATATATATGAAACTAAATGTAAAAAATATTAAAAAAGCGAATAAAAAATGATTTTGTTTTATTTTATCTAATGACGTTATTTATTTCTTTAAATATATACCGAGATGAATGGAGGTGGATCGCCGTAAAATGAATTATAAAATTTTTACAACCTCCCCAACCCCCCGCCAAAAAAAACCCCCAAACAAACACAAAAAACAATGTATACTTTTTATTTTTTTAAAATAAAAAAAAACAGTTATTCTGTTCATGAAATATACAGGGCGGAATGAAGATGTACGTGTTCCAGTGTGGGACACTTTACCCACGTTCTGCTACATCTGGAAGGTAGAATTAAAAATAGAAAAAGAGATATATTATATGCTTGCCTTTTTATAGTGTTTTGGCAAAGTCAAGTGTGGTAATCCACAAAGTTAATTAAAACTCAACGCTTCTAATGCCATCTAACCACAAACACTAAATGACCTTTCAGACCAAACATAACACTGGCATTACCTGGTTGCGGAATACAAGTTAGCCGGCCACTTTACTAAACAATTATGACTATATAATATGTATAGTAAATAGTGTTTATAATAAATAACGTCTATACTAAATAGCGTTTATAGTAAATAGTGTATATAGTAAACAGTGTTTAATGTTACTGTTGGCCATAGAGTAATATTTAACGAGCCAATGGAAACCCTAATGCATTTCACTATTTAGACGTAATCATCAGAGAACGAAACGCGTCGGCTAAGGTATATATATATATATATATATATATATATATATATATATGGTGCGATGGGTAAATTGTCAACATTTTATATTTTTAATTTCACGCAGCGCGTTGTTTTTGATTTTGTTGACTGCACAGTATAGTAGGGTGAGTTTGGCACTGTCCGTGAGAAAAAGAGGACTATGACACAATTTACTCTGCCAGAAATTTAGAAACGATATGCATGGAATTCGTGCCGAAAGCTCACAGTGTTTGGGTGTCAACTTGAGGACAGTGCAGAGAATTCGGAAAGGTTTGGATCAGTCTGATAATGGTGATTACGATGGTATTTGGAGTGATCACTAGTGAGGGCAACGTTATGCCTCCATAGGACCTCAGGTTTAACACGGAGACCTACGCCAAGTGCCTTGAGGAGGTAGTACTGCTCTGGGTCAAGAGGGTGGCTGCTGGAAGACTTTATATCTGGCAACACGACTCTGCACCATGCCACAAAAACAGGAGAACCAAGTCATGGCTGTCAGACAATTTCTGCTATCACATATATCTGGCCACCTAACTCCCCAGACTGCAACCCCTTGACTGTTATGTGTTTGGGAAAGTTCAGCGAGAGACCAACAAAGCTCCTTGTAACACCAAAGATGAACTGAAGGCAAGGATTATGGCAGCATTTACCAGCTTAAACAAGGAGACCGTCCAGAAGAGTTGCAGGAGATTCTGATGTCGTCTGGAGTGCGTTATTTTTTTGTAATTTTGGTAAATATATCTTAAAATGAGATGTCAGTTATCATCTACTCAAATATGGAGATTCACTAAAAATAACGTTCAAGTAATAAAATATGCAGGATTAATAAATGAAAATCCATTCCTAATATATATATATATATATATATATATATATATATATATATATATATATATGTACCCTTGTACAAATTAATTGAAACAACACGAATAATTCCGTTATTATTTACTTTTCTTTTCGTATTTTCCCAATGAAACATGACCCGGTGCACATGTTAGTACTTCGTATGTCCATTCATCAAAGTCGCTCCTTGCAGACTGAACACAGATTACCGGTTGGATTTAAATCAGGAGACTTTCCAGGCCAGACTATAGTATTTTGATTTGGTCACTGGTAAGGCTTGACATTGTGTTCGTGCAGCGTTACAGTTTTCGTACGCTTCCTTTGAAGTAACGTCCATCGCAGACGATGGGCATTGAACAACTAATCGACTAATAGTGTTCGGGTGTGATAATCTGAAGCAATCACGGATGACGCAATATTTTTCAAGTTCAAACAAATTTCATTATACACACTGAAAATAGATTCATATTACTGCAGACCACTGCAAATGACCTAATCTAAGTAAAAAATAGTAATTGATTACACACTGTCACTCCAGTGGGTCTAAAACTGACCATATGGTGAAAGAAAGGAAACTAAAGCGGTTGTTTCAATTAATTTGCACAAGCGTATATATATATATATATATATATATATATATATATATATATATACGAGGGTCATAAATAAGATGAATTTTTCGGTATGAATACTTCTATTACAGATAGAAGCTTACTTTTAAAAATTTTTTTTTTGTTTTACTTCTTTTTCACATGGATTTAATTTCTTTTGCAGATTAAAAAGAAACTTTGAGAGTTTTGGCGATTAACAAAGATGGCCGACCAAGAAGCATGCTCCAGGATTGAACAGCGGTCGGTTATCAAATTTTTGGTTGCTGAAGGGTGCAAACCAGTTGAAATTCATAGGAGAATGTCAACTGTGTATGGTGCCACATGTTTCAGCCAAAAAAATGTCTACAAGTGGGCTAAATTGTTTAAAGAAGGACGGAGCAGTGTTGAGGATGAAGACAGGCCTGGGAGGCCTACAGAAGTGAGGTCTCCTGAGGTGATCGAATCAGTCAATGACCTCATTCAGTCTGACAGAAGAACTACTGTGAACTGCTGAGGCAGGTCAAGAAAGACATAAAGAACAAACGCAGGGGTCATCAGTCAGAAGGAGTCATCTTGCATTATGACAATGCAAGGCCTCACACAGCAGCCCAAACGGTGCAGTCTATCAACGACCTGGGCTGGGAACTGCTCCCTCACCCCCCTTACAGCCCAGACCTTGCCCCTTCAGACTTTCACCTGTCTGGTCTCTTGAAAGCATTCACGAGACGCACGAAGTTTAAAAGTGACGATGAAGTCAAAAGTGTTGTGAGCGACTGGCTGAGACATCAGTCCAAAGATTTTTATGCTGAGGGAATACGGAAGCTTGTGCACAGATGGGAAAAGTGTGTGACAGTACTGGGAGACTACGTTGAAAAATAAAAAAAGTAAGCTTCTATCTGTATTAGAAGTCCTTATACCAAAAAATTCAACTTATTTATTGAATGACCCTCGTATATATATATATATATATATATATATATATATATATATATGTTTTGAACAATAAAAATTTTAAATTTTCAGACACAGTTGTATATTAATATTTTTTGTTTTATTATTTCAACTGTGTTTCTCGACTAGTTTCGACCAGCATCGCCATCATCAGGAGAAAAAAATTCTGCTTGTTAGTAGTGGTGAACTACTAAGAATGAATGACTTGAAGAAAATGAACTTTATTTGTAGTTTTCATTTGTTTTTTTATTTTTCATCGTAAATTTTGGCCAGTCCTTGTGTTCTATCAAACGGCCTCTTCAAAGTTGTTATTTAAGATAGATCCTAGATTGATTCATGCTCCTCTGAATTCCCTTGGTCATTTTGACAATTTTTATTGGTTTCTGGAAAGGGAATGTGTCTGTGTTAAGTGTGTGTTATTTAGTTCTTCCGGGAGTGAGTGAGAATGATGTGTGTAAGTGTATATATTAGTATAGTTGTGTGTATAAGTGTGAGGCCTCAGTACCTCTGCAAGCATGTCTGTCTTGTGTGAGTGAGAAATGTGGGTAGGGCCTGATTTGTGGGGAGTTATATATTAATTCTATCTATGTTCTTAAATTTGTCTCTGTCTGGGTGGAATGTTTTGAGGCACAGAATCCATTCATCTTCATGTTCTTCTAAACATTTTTTTAATCTTATCTTTTCTGAACTTTTTTATTTTCTCAATGATAGTGAATTTGGCATGGCTTTCAAAATTGTGTTTTTCTAGGCGGAAATGTGGTGTTGCAGGAAATAATTTTTCGTGGGGAGTCAACATAATTCTGTAGTGAAAGAGTCATTCAGATTTTTCTACATATTGTTTCTGACATAGTCTAAGTTATGTTATGACTTCTATAGTTAGAGCTGCAGTAGATTTTGAAAGTAGATTTAGTGACTGAACTAGTGAATGAATTGGTGTGTCTAATATGGTTACAGCATAAGCTCCTTTTGTTGTTACATGTTTGGGAAAATCCTGTTGTTTATGTTTTTGGTTTATTACAGATTATCTTATTCTCTGAAATGAAAAAATGTATGTATGTATATTTATCAAAGTGAGAGACCAGATGGAGTAAAAATCCACTGTTCGTAGCATTTACTTATAAAAAGTGCTCAATGCAAAGTCATGCAATATATTATTATTATTATTATATTTTTATTATAAGAGATTAAAATAAAAACATCTTGAAATTGCTGCAGAAAATCTTTCATGTTTTAATATTATGATTGAATTTCCTCAGGTGATTAAATGAATGTTAAGGAAATTTAAAGAGAAAGTAGACTTGTGGGTATGTTTTGATCAACCAATTAAATATCAGATCTACGCTAAATAGAAAAGTAAGGTCAGAGGGTGAAGGTGAGTTATTTTTCATGTCATGATAAACCAGAATAGACATGTCATCACTGATAATTGCAGAAAATATGTCACTGACAAATGTATCGTTATATATATTTATATATATATATATATATATATATATATATATATATATAAACACACACACACATATATGTTTGTATGTGTATATATATATATATATATATATATATATATATATATATATATATACATATACACACATACATATCTTTGCAAATATATATATATATATATACAATAGCAGATTTAGAACAAATGAGGTCCTGTGCTAATAAAATTATGAGGCCCCTTACATGGGCTCTGAATGTAGTAGGCCTAGTCATGCCTACACAGTATGGAAGGAAGATGAGACACTGGGGCACTGTACTTAAGCACACCTAAGCACAATGGTATACAGACACACCAACACCACCTAGATAGAAGGCCTTGTTCAATGTGTGCGGCTTATGTGCTGATGTCACTATATGTAGCACAAACTCAGAGAAATACTTTTGTTAGTTTTTACTGTTTCAGTTTTCTTGATTCGGCTTGTTCTTTGTTTTGTTAATATTTTGTAAATATTTCCACTGAAATAATTTATAAAGAAAATGTTGTATGTGTGTGCAGTCCCAAAATACAAAGGAAATTATCAAAATTGACCAAAAGTGAATTTATTTCATTTCCAAAAGATAAAGATTTATCAGATGCCCTGGATATGTACCCATCAAAAGGGAAAATTTTGTACCAAACAAAAATAGTAAACTTAAGTAAGTAATTTCTTTTATATTACTTTCTTTTATATTATTTGTAAAACACATTGAAACTTAATTATTAAATTAATTTAATGACTTTATAATTCACAATACATTAAAACAAAGGAATGAGGTTTCCCTACCATTAAAAAACTTTGTGAATTCTCTGGATAAAATTATTAAACTCATCATTTTTTAATACAATTTTCAATGCAAATCATTAAAAGATTTTTTTTTATAATAATTTCTAATAAACATTTAAAAACAAACATTTGAATTTTCTTTTATTTGTAAAAAATATTTCCATAAAAAGTTCATAAATATGCATGTGTAAACTTAAAATTTGCTCAAGTTAAAAATTTCATTTTGCCTGTGTGTTTCGTATTTCTAAATGCTTTTGAAACATGTTACTGATTTTCAGAGCATCTACAAAACTCATTATTTTATCAATTTAACGAAATTTTCCATAAAAATATGTACACATTTTTTTTTTTACTATATTAGATTTTGACAAGCATTTTACTTTTAAAATAGGATGCAATTGTCCTTTTAATTAATTTTTTTTAGGTATGTGAACTGCATTTTCGTCCTAAAGGACATAAGATGAGAAACATTAGCATTCCATAAAAAAACTGGTACCACAATTAGTGTTAGACTTAAGAAAGCTATTCTTCCTGTAGGTGCAATCCCTGGAATTTTACCAAACTGTCCCTCATATTTATGAACACAAATCCCTTTGAGAGAGATTCACCAGAGTTCAGAAAAATTCAACTAGAGAATTCTGCCCTTTAAAGAGCTGAAGATCAAAGATGTCTTAGAATACAAACAGCAGAGGAGATTCTGCAGCATTAATAACATAGAGGGAAAATTAAATTTTCTTGATAGGAATTACTGGAGTTTCATGAGGAAGCAAGAGACTATTTTTATTATATGCGACATCATCAAGTATCCATACCCCAAAATCAGTCAATCTGTTATAGTTGAATCTGATTTTGCAGTATGTATTCTGTGGTGATATGCAAGTTATATGCAACAGTATAGGGGATTTGGAGTTTCCTGTTCATGTAAGGGATACAAATACTTTGGAAGTTATTGAAAACATGAAAAAAATGGACATAAAAGAATGTCAACCAAATTTCAAAGTGTGATTTGCTGTATCACATTTGGTAATATCCTTTCTGTTATGAGTGCAAGACGAGTCATTTAGATATTTTTATGCAGTTCAATTTCTATATGAGCAGCTAAAATTATTGACACAGAGTAAGTTTGATTAGTAAGCAGAAATGATGATTTTTTTCTTCATTGTTGTATAATTGCCCCCACCCCCAGAGATTACAGGCTGTTAATAGATGACAAAAATATAATTTTCCCTAGTTATTCAGCCATCAGAAGACTAAAATGATCAACCTATATGAATCCAATAGTTGAGCAACATAACAATTTTCTTATGTATATTAAAAATAAGTTCAAGTTATGAGAGAAAAAAAAACATTACAGTATCTTTACTTGTAGATGAAATTTACCTAAAACCTTATTTTGATTGTAAAGGTGGTAATGTTGTTGGCTTAACCAACAACAAGCAATGAGTTTGCAACAAATGCTTTTGCTTTTATGCTTAGCAGTCTATTCTCATGATACAAGAACATCTTATGCCAACTAAATGTCTTAAAGCTAAGAATTTATTTGACATAATTAAATGTGTAATAATTTGTCTAGAAGAGAGAGGCTTTAGAGTAATCAAAGTCATAACTGATAATGATGAAATAAATAAAAAAGTTATATCTTTCTTTTGTAGTCCTGCAAAACTTTCAATTGTATATCCACCTCTAGTTATGAAATCTAGATTTCTTTTCTTCATATTCAATTCAGTTCATACACTAAAATGCATTAGAAACAAATTTACTTGGTCAAAAGGTGTCAAGTAAATGCATGATGTTTCCAAAATTTTGTTATAATGGAAATCATGATTTAGATAAATATCCAAAGTGCCCTATCTTGTAATTTACAGAAGCTTCATGTCCTTGAATCTCAGTCAACTTTGAAATATTGCTAGAAATTGACTTCAAAGGCTCTTTCTCCTACTACTTTGGAAAGGCAAAATGCTTCATTAGTTCTGCAAATTTTTAACCAATTCACAATTTAGGGAAATAGAAATGTTTTCCTAACTTTGCAGAAGTTGCAGAATACATAAACATATTTTATACTTGATGGACAATACGGAATGTAAAAACACCAGATAATGGTTTGTGGCTTGACAATAAATATGCTAATCCACTTAAAATAAATGATGACAATTATATATTTCTCAAGGTATTCTGCAACTGGTTAGAATCTTGGAATAGCATTTCTGGAAATAATGGGAAGCTATTAGGTTGGTGCAAAAATAATGACGTAATAATGTCGTTTTTTTGACGTTAAAAATACGTCAAAAAACGACATTATTATGTCATTATTTTTGCACCAACCTAATAACAAATGAAACCTTCACAGTTTTGCATCATACTACTCATGCAATTCTAGAACTGACCAAATATTGCACAGAAGGATTGAAAATGATGTATGTATTAGCTGGTAAATTTCAAACAGATCACCTTGGCCAGTACCAGTAACTTGGAGGCAATCAATGTAATATCTCTATACGTCAAGTATTTGTGTGAAAAAATCAATGTCAGTTTTAAAATTGAGCCTGCCACTTAATAACCAATGATTTGAAGAATTTACAAACTAACTGGGATGATTTGTCAGGGGTGCAGAATTTAGATATTTATAAATTTAATATAGATGTAATAGGTGAGGATGTTAATGAATGCAGAGAAGTTGTTCCTTTCCTGTTATGCTACAGGTTATCACTGTTATGCAGTTTTTGAGAAAATAAAATGCAACAGTTGCAAGAATTTACTTAATATCTGGAAGTGATAATGAGGAAAAACTAGCTGAAATAAACAACTATTTTCAGGGGATCAATAGATGTTCTCTGTTATAGTCAAAGGATACGGCTATAAATTCTCTTCTCACACGCACGCGCGCACACACACACACGCACACACACACACACGCTCACACACATACACGCGCGTGCGCACATACACACACACAACAAAAAAAACAACAACAAGGGAGAAAACTGCGTAAAGAATTTTGAGAGTTATCCTTCTTCCCCATCGCCAAGATCTTATCATGGACACTTGTTAACTTTTAACTCACCACAGACAGGACCGCATAATAAGGCATTCGGTAGAGAATGAAATTATTATACAAGACAATTGGTTTCAAAGAAAAATTTTCAAATCAATACGCTACAGTAGGCGCTTTCCTATTTCGTAACTTTTTCTTATTTGAGACGTGTCCTTTTAAAAAGAGAAGATAACCGCTACTGAAGAATAATTTGACAAAGTTATTTCCCTTTTGTTAATTTCCATAGTCAAATGACTTCGAAGGTCAGTAGGCTGCAAACTAATCGCAAAATAGTTTAATAATAATAATAATAACAGCAACAGCAACAACAAAAACAACAATAAAAACAACAACAATAATAATTTCATAAAATAAGAAAGTAAAATAAAAATCTTTCAGCTAAGATTTAGCACATAAAAATAAAATGTCATTAAGACTGTGGAATAGGAAACTTGTTAATAAATGAAGCAGTGGTAAGTGCCTGAAAATTCCTAAAAGATTCAAGTCTGTTGATGTCCGACAATTGTATATCATGGTGGCTGAAGGTAAAAGTCATTGTGGTATCGTTACTTACTCACTTCTGGTGTTGTTGTTCTTGACAATTGATTTACTTTGATACACACATGACAGGCAGATTTGTTATTGTAAAAACATTCACCCACCTTTTGGCTAATTTTTGCTTTTAAAACAGACGTACAATCGTAAACAGTTTTCTGAGAAAAATGTTCGATATTGTTATATTGTAGAGATCCGTGAAGGTTTACGTGTTGTTAAGTTAGACACGTGCTGTTTATTCCTGCTAGAAGATGGTCCAACCACAAGAACATTCCGGACTGAAGTTGAGTCCAACCGAAGAAAACAAGACCGATATATATATATATATATATATATATATATATATATATATATATATATATATATATATAATTATTTAATTAAAAAAATTATAACATAAATATGTTATAAAATCACTACAAAAGTAGCCATTTTGTTTCAACACCTCCGATGTCTTATCAAGTGATGATGTAGAATGTAAAATAAATGGTTTTAAAAGTTTCAAATTAATTAACGATCCTTCGCAAGGGGAAAACGTTGTTACAAAAGCTAGAATGACCAATCAAAATACAAGTATAGGAAAATTCAAAAAGCTTGATAACGAAGTCATGTTATAATAGCTATTCAGATCTTTAAAATACGGGTAATATTAAAAAAGAATTTATTCTAACCAATAATTATTAAATTATATGATAAAATTTTATATTAAAAGTAAAAATTACCAATTTTAAAATCCAAATTTAATCATTAAGTTTAAAATTATAAAATTACTGAGGAGAAAAGAAGAAATACATATGTTATTCAATTTATTTCTTCATTGAAATTACGATAGAACAGACGCTTATCTGTCATCCGGTCCTCTGACAATATGTATACATTTTAATCCCAAGTGTGTGAATGGGGGCCTAACCTCACGCGTAAAACAACACAAACACCCTAAGATTTATAATACATAAACACCCAGACATATTTATATATATATATACACACAAAAAAGTGACGAGACAGGGAACATCTCCACGGCCCTTTATGAAAAAAGAAAAAGAAAACCAACACATACATACATACACAATTAAAAGTGAATGCATTTTCTATATACATAGACACCGATAAATACATGTACACACATCCACATACATTGATCTAGACAAGCAGATACCACAACCAAGAGTTAATTGTAAACACCGTTATAAATTTAACTTATTGTAGGGGTCATATACTTTAAATGATAAATGATATGTCGCTGTAAGTTTAATAGATTATTACTTTTATTACCCGATGGTCATCCTGACGATATGAATGTGTATTGTATACCTACATAGTGTTATTCGTGTCTGTGTATGTGTGTATATATTTGAGTGTAGGTATGTGTGTTTGTACTGCGGAATGTGTATGTTTGTATATACGTGTATTTATATGTTTGTAGGTTCTATATATATATATATATATATATATATATATATATATATATATATATATATATATATATATTAAAATTCGCTTGAGGATGAAATGGAACTAATGTCTTTAATTTAATTACAAAATTAAATTCGGAGTTTTTAGCTTCCATTTTTGAAGCACGGTTAGAACTGTGTAGCGTATAAAACATATTTTAAATTAATTAATTTATAATATATATATATATATATATATATATATATATATATATATATATGTATGTCCTGTTATATTGTGTATGTATATTTATATTTACGTATATTTCTGTATGTATGAATATGTTTATATATGTATGTTAAGGTACATGTATATGGGTGTGTGTATGTATATGCATGTATGTTTATGTATGTATAAGTATGTACGTTTATATATGTATTTGGTTGAATGTCTGTGTATTTATGTGTATGTACGTATATATATGTACATGTTATGGATATGTATATTAATGTATATATATATATGTGTGTGTGTGTGTTTGTGTGTGTGTGTGTGAATGCATTTTCCATACACACAGACACCGATAAATACATGTACACACATCCACATGCATTGACCTAGACAATCAGATAGCACAACCAATAAATATTTAAGACTGAAAGTGTCACTAAACAAACGCTAACCACTTATTAAAATATAACTTAACCGAGCAAATATACAAAGATAAAAATTTTTAAAGATAATATTATCTAATATATTAAAAAACGAAAATTCCAAACCCACAAAGATCAATAAAAACATATATTTGAATCATATAAGTTGATGTATGTTTTATTATATATTAGGGGAAGGAAAATAAGATAAAAAGAACTACCTACAGAAATAAGTGTAAAGTCACGTATATACACATACACATATACACAGAAATATGTCTACATACATCCACACACACACATGTATACATATATATAGATATATACACGCATACACATACGCACACAGACACAAAGAAGCAAGTAGAAATATATCAACCCACACAGCGTCGTAAAAAATAAAAAACAACCCGCCAGATATAAACATATATACATATATAAATATATATACACACATGCACATAAATACAAATACACATATACACACAAATACATACATACATACACATATATACATATTTAATCATACATATACATGTATACACATGCGCATATAAACTAAGTACACAAACATATTTATATATACTAACACATATACAAACATACGCATACACATAAAAAAAATCATGCAAACGTAAATTCACCTATATAGACATATATAGACGTACAAACACATCTATATATATATATATATATATATATATATATATATATATATGTATATATATATATATATATATATATATATACATGCATACATTCATATATACACATATATACACACACACATATATATATACATATATATATATATATACGTACACAACCACACATATGTATATACATACATACACACATAAAATTGGGAATATACATACATTCTAACATTATATTATTAACAATAAAATATAGTAAAAGTTCATAATAATTTTATAAAAAGTAACCACACAGTTGTTGCTTAAGTCTATAAGCCATTAAAAAATCCCTATCATACAAGAGTAGATTTTAGTTACTATCGATGGTATGTTTCAAGACACTATATATATATATATATATATATATAAATATATAATGCCGACCACCATGTTCGTATGAAAAGTCACTTCCAAACAAACAAGCGGGAAACGGACTCGCTGGCATCCAGTAGAGACGTTGGATGCCAGATATTTAAAAACTAATCGTCTCTTTTACATCCACGACAGAGCGAGCGGTTTGAAATTTTTAGTTGACACCGGTGCCCAAATAAGTGTCCTGCCTTTCAAAAATTGCAGCAAACAGACTCTGGTCAAGCATACATCTTTCAAATTACAGGCCGCTAATGGCACTCCGATCACAACGTACGGCGAGCGAACCCTAACACTAGACATCGGCCTGAGAAGAGAATTTACGTGGATTTTTACTATCGCAGATGTTGCAATGCCGATCATAGGAGCGGATTTCCTAACCCATTACAAATTATCCGTTGAGTTGGCGTCACAAACTTTAACTGACACTTAAGCACTAATCTACAACGTAGCGGTTTCATTTCCAAGTATTCGACAATCGGTCTGACGACTGTTATACCTACAGCCAATGGCTACGATGAGATAATACGTCAGTACCAATCGCTACTGTCACCGTCACACCACGCCACTCATAGTATTAAGACCACAGGACCTCCAGTTCATTCTCAACCTCGCAGACTCCATCCGAGTAAACTAAAAATAGCTCGCGACGAATTTGATAACATGCTCAAACTTGGTGTAATCCGTCCTTCAGCCAGTCCTTATGCCAGCCCTCTACATATGGTTGTTAAAGCTGACGCAGCTAGTTAGGGTTAGGGTTAGCGTCCGTGCGGCGACTACAGGTTACTAAATGCGCAGACCGTCCCGAACAAATACCCAATCCCGCATATTAAAGATTTCGCCCTTTCGCTGGAAGGTGCTAAAGTATTCACCAAACTCGAGCTTAAAAAGGCATATTACCAGATCCCCATTGAGGAAGTCGAAATTCCGAAAACTGCTATTACAACGCCTTTCGGACTCTTCGAATTTACGAGGATGCCCTTCGGATTGCGTAACGCGGCGCAGTCTTTCCAGAGGCTAATAGACGAAGTTCTACGCGGAATGCCCTACACATATGCTTATATAGATGGCGTACTCATAGCAAACAGGTCTCACGAAGAACACCGTGAACATCTACATGCAATTCTCAAGAGATTACAGCACTACGGGTTAAAACTAAATATTGATAAATGCGTTTTCGCAGTACCGAATTTAACTTTCCTCGGGCACATTTTAGACCAACATGGATTGATTCCCTTGGATCAGAAAATCAGAGCGATCGCTAATTACCCTCCACCTTCCACTTTGAAGCAATTGAGGAGATTTTGGGGGATGGTTAACTATTATCGACAGTTCATCCCGAATTGTGCGTCAATTTTATTATCACTGACGAATATCTTGTCTCTGCATAAGAAAAAAAATTCGCAGATATCACTATCACAAGATGAGCTAGGATCATTTCAAAATACAAAAGATGCACTACAGAACTGTGCCAAACTAACTTATATTAATTCATCGGAGAAAGCTAAATTTACATTAACAACAGATGCATAAGCCGACACAGTTGGCGCTGTGTTGCACCAAATTACTGATGGCATCGAAACACCTTTGTCTTTTTTCTCACTAAAGCTAAATGCTACACAGAAGAAATATAGCACTTTTTCAAGAGAATTACTTGCTGTTTATTTGGCGATACGGCATTATCGACACATCCTTGAGGGTAGAGACTTTATCATTCTCACATATCATAAGCCGTTAACTTATGCACTGCACGCGAAGTCCGATAATCTAAACCCGAGAGATATTCGCTACCTGGATTACATCAGTCAATTTACATCGGACATTCGATTCGTAAAAGGTCAGCTTAATACCGTGGCAGATGCATTATCGAGACCTACACTTGATGTGATACAGTCACCCTCACTCGAATTCAACACACTTGCTGAAGAACACTTGAATGACGACACACTCCCTTCAGTGCAGGCAAATACTTCTCTGAAATTAGAAAAACGTCCACAACCTTTCACCGAAAAGCTTGTTTATTGCGATATCTCAACAGGCAACCCTCGACCCTATCTGCCTCCGTCGAAGGGAAAAACGGTTTTCGATCACTTTCATTCACCAGACCATATCTGACAGATTCGTCTGGCCCGGTATGGCTTCCGACGTAAAATAGTGGTCTCGCACGTGCCAGCGTTGCCAGGCAACAAAGATAAGTCGTCATACAAAAGCACCATCGTCAACCTTTACGGCCCCTGACGGTCGTCTTACTCATATTCACGCCGACTTTGTGGGTCCTCTTGACAGGACCAATGGATACGAATATATTCTGACTATCGTAGATCGTTTCACACGATGCCCTGTGACCGTACCGCTATCAACGATAACAGCAGAAGCGGTGGCCAACGCTATCTTTCAGAATTGGATTTCAATATTTGGATGCCCTGCGGTTATTGCTACAGACAGAGGCCCTCAGTTCCAGTCAACTTTATTCGATGAATTCGTCAATTTGCTCGGAATTAAACACATTTCTACTACGGCATATCATCCCTGCAGCAACGGATTAGTAGAACGTTTTCATCGACAGCTCAAGTACACATTAACAGCGTCTACCAGTGCTCAGACCTGGGTAGATAAGCTACCATTTGTGATCCTTGCGCTACGAAATACAGTCAAACTAGATCTGAAGTGTATTAGTGCGGAGTTGGTATTCGGGAAACCAACAGCCCTTCCAGGACAAATCTTTCACAATGTTACAGATTCTACCCCTACCAGTTACTTCGTGTCCGATCTTAAACAAAAAACGACTGACATAGTTTATACGCCCACACGGACTTACAAGAAACCGTATTACGTGACAATAGACTTAAATTCCTCAGAATATGTTTTCCTGCGACATGACGCAGTTCGGAAGCCTCTAACACCGAACTATACTGGACCATATCTGGTAATCTCCAGAACACCTAAGTATTTCGTAATAGACGTTGCTGGTAAACAAAATACTGTCAGCATCGACAGACTCAAACCAGCATACGTACAGAGTGATGACGTCATTCAAACACCACTAAACCCAACATCTACTACGCAATCAAACGCACAAACGACTACTAAAGACATGTCTCCATCAACCCAGTTTTCCCGCACGAAGTCGGGCAGACATGTTCATTGGCCAGCTAGATTTCGCACATACATTACATATTAATGCCCATTGACATGGCCATTAATCTGGGGTGGAGGGCTGGAGGTAATGTAGACTCGCCTTTTTCCTATCTATCACCCCAAGTAATAGAACAGTCTATATCTTACGCCTACGTACGGAAAACTTCAACCAATTAAAACCGTACTAGACGAAACAAAAAATCTTATTGGTCAACGACACTATAATCTGAAAGTTTCACGTGCAAAACGAAATTGCGCCCAAACTTAAGTGAGCCGATTTCGGACTTTCAAAACTTATAAAAGAAGACGCCGACTGACCCAAGTAGTCAGTGACGAACACCCACAGAGAAATTGCCAACATACTCCACGTCACTCGAAATCACGATTTTACCGCGCAAAGGTACATCAACGCTGACTCGCTCACAATTAAAACTCAACCAACTCTGTGGACATTGATTCTCAAACATTGCTTATCGAAAGTGAATTATATTCACTACCTATTAAGTAAACATCAATGTGCGAACGACCTTAAAAAACATTACAGTCAAAGGTAGATCACTCCTTAAGAACTCCTACTAAAAAGACACTTAATATTGACAATTCTAATACCAACACAAATCTAAAACGGACTGCAAATGAACGAACGATTACAAAGAGAGACATTCTGAAAGCTAAAACATCATACACATTTTGCCAACATAACATATACCAATTATCCTGCTTATATATTGTTTTGAATTGTATATAAATGTTTTATTAGTTTTTAATTGAATATGTCTTGTTCTTAATCGTATTCTAAATTTCGTTTATTTATTTGTTGTGGATACAGAAAGTCACGCAACCTACAAAAATTTCTTCTGATTCTTTCAAACATAATTAATAAATTCTGATCATCCCCAACACAACTACGTACGCACGCAGATCGGTTTAGTGTGTATCCTAAACAGATACAAATTTGCGCCAAATTTCTAGGAGCCTTCCACGTGACTTATTCAACACCAAAAACAAACTGTTTAATTTTCGTACAAACGCAGAAATACTTTATCAAACACACCCCTTCTTATTCATACAATTTCTCAACTCTTAATCTCTCATTAATATCTTCGTAAACACTTCAATTCACACAAGACAAAACTTTGAAGCAATTTAAACAACTCTCAACATAGAATTTTGTATATTCTATTGATTATATATAAAAAATATTTATTGTTGAAACAAAGTATTTTTCATGTTTTTATTTCTCTTATTGTTTGTTTGCTTTTTTGTTATATTTGTAAAAAAGTAGCGGGTTAATCGCATTTCAATCAACCTTTTACAGATTGATAAACGAGACTTGTTGGTGGCATTAAACTCACTACAAATCTTATCAAAATACCATATGCAAATGACTCAGTGTTGATGGCTGATACAGAAACGGAGCTGAAGGAATTCCCAGAGAAGATAAAGGAAAGCGATGTGGCACCCTGCATTTTTAGAAAGACTAAAAAGAGATATTCATAGAAATATGATTTAATTTTTATTCGGTTTATTAACCAGTTGTTAGTTATTTAGAAACGAAGAATAATTGAGTTTTGAGAATAATTCTCTAACTGTATTTAGGCGATCCAAAGAGAAAAAAAAAAAAAAAAAATAATAAAAAGAAAGAGAAAGAGGAATAAATAAAACAAAACCCGGTCATAAGTAAAACTAAGACAAGACAGGTGTCAAAATATATCAGGTCAAATTACCTGACCGAAATCCAGGGAAATAGAAATTGTTATATTTGGTTGAAGAAATTGAGTTTTGGAGATAATAAAATAAAACAAAAAGAAGAGGAAAGACAGAAAGATAAAACAAAACCCGGTCATAAGCGAAAACACACACATGCGACCAGCACCTAACAAGTGTCAAAATTATCAGGTCAAGCACTTGAACTAATTCCGTGTCCGCGTAGGATGGAAGTTTTGTTAAGGTTGGCTGAAACAATAAAGATTTTTTTGAACAATGAAAACGAAATTTTAATCGGAGGAAAGGTGTTTTTTTTTGTGTTGAGGTGGTGACCGGTGGAACTGTATACAGATTCTGACCTGTTAAAAATTGGAACCCCACGATGATGAAGTGAAGACATTTTCAATTCAGATAATTAAGATTTTTGACTATCAGGTCTGACCGAAAACAAAGAAGGAAAGAAAACGATTGTCTCGGCTCACAGATAGCGCCAATATTCTTTCCTGAAGTCACATCTAATTAGCGGCAGGCTGTTTTGACAGAACCCAGGTGAGAAAAAGCCAAGATTATCATTTTTCGTACGTGTGAAAAAGGCCAAATTAGATTTTGTTTTTTTTTAGAACAAGAACGATGTAAGCCACGCCCGATTGGAGACGGGAGGCGTCCCACCACAGTCTCATTGGCCGAAAGCGGTCACGTGATATGCGGAAAGAGGAGGGAGAATGCTCGATCAAGAACCATTGGTCGAAAACGGTCACCTGACATACGAGAGACCGGGAGAGATGGGTATGCGTCTTCCCCCCAGAGGCACTGTGAGGAAGTAGGGGTGAAAATAATAGCGATAATGGGAAATCAGAACTAATGCGACTTTTGGGATTATCGAGAGAGCCCTGACGCCGACAGACCCACCCCGGTTTGCTGCGGCGTCAATAAATGCAGGACCCCAATCGACAAAAGGATGAGTTCAGCCCCGGACGGCAGCGAGAGGAGATCGCCTCGGACGGCGGAGAGTTGCGGCTGGGTTGCGGCGGGGGGTCCTTCCAGCCCAAGTCGAAAACAAGAAATCTTTCCAGCCCAAGTCGAAAACAAGAAATCCTTCCAGCCCAAGTCGAAAACAAGAAATCTTTCCAGCCCAAGTCGAAAACAAGAAATCCTTCCAGCCCAAGTCGAAAACAAGAAATCCTTCCAGCCCAAGTCGAAAACAAGAAGTCCTTCCAGCCCAAGTCGAAAACAAGAAATCTTTCCAGCCCAAGTCGAAAACAAGAAATCCTTCCAGCCCAAGTCGAAAACAAGAAATCCTTCCAGCCCAAGTCGAAAACAAGAAATCCTTCCGGCCCAAGTCAAAGACAAGAGAAGTTCTATCTAAGTCGACGAAGGAGAAGATTACTCGAAAGCCGCGGAGAAGTTGCAGCCAAGTCGAAGACAAGGCCAAAGAGTTACTGGACGGGAGAAGAAGAAGAAGTTAAAATCAAGCCCAGCCGAGAACAGAATTCGACCCAACCAGATCGAAGTGAAGAAATACAACTCAAGTCGAAGAGAAGAATCAACTGCGAATGATTGATAGAAATTAGCCCCAGTGTCGAACTAAACCACACTCCGACATACACAATTCTGGAGAGTAGACAATTCGAAATCGTTAAGTTGTATGATAGAAGCTTGGTGCCATAGTCCACAGAGCGGGTCGGGAATGAGAACAATTTTTCTTTATGTAACGGACATTAGATATAAAAGGTTGTCACCCTTTTTTTTTTCTTTTACTTGTGTTTTGCCACCCCCGTCGGACTCAACTTGCATACGGCCCAATCCCTGCTGGTCCCGTCTGTCTAAGATCTAAACACAGCGTGGGTAGACAGACCGGAGATCAGTACAGTTGCTTTAGCAACCAGGTATTGGAAGCGGGTTGGGAAAGGCGAGGCTGGTGATCATCTAACCAAGAGGTTGGAGCGGCACGCTTGGAACCAGGAGGAGCGACCAGGAGGAGCGACCAGGAGGAGCGACGTCACAGTTGGCGCCGTAACCAAAGGATTCGACCCTGGGCCAGGTGTGTACCCGTCACAGCGAGAAGAAAGGACTAAGCGTCAATTGTAAGATAAAATGTATAGTAGCCAGCAAGAAAAAAAACATTTCATAATGCGGACAACGAATTGGTGACACCAGAATCAAATTATCACGAAAATTTATAGTTCTAGGGGTTGTTGACGGAAAATGCAAAATATCAAAAAACGAAGGAGGATTGGATTAGGGAAAGATGTCTAACAAAAGCTAAGCAAAGTATTAAGAAACATGAAAATTACGTTAGAAACAAAGAAGAGACTACTGAATTGTTATGTAATATTGGTTCTCCTAAATGTCAGTGAACGCTGGACAACCTCACAGATGGAAAAGAGATTTGATGCAACAGAAATGTGGTTCTACAGAAGGTTGCTGAGAATACCGTGGATTGAATGTGTGAGTAACGATTAAGGTTTTAAGGAAACTGAAACAAAAAGAACGTTTATAATTAGAATCAGAAAAAGACTTGTAGGTCGACTTTACACGGGAGACAAAAAGGTAGACATATGTCCCTATTACATTGGAGGCAAAAAGGTAGACATAAGTCTGCTTAACACGAGAGTCAAAAAGGTAGGCATATGTCCCTATTACACGGGAGGCAAAAAGGTAGACATATGTCCTTTTTGCATAAGAGACAAAAAGGTAGACATATGTCCGCTTTACACAAGAGGCAAAAAGATATATATATATATGTCCGCTTTATACGATAGATAAAAAGGTAGACATACGTCCGCTTAACACAAGAAACAAAAAGGTAGACATATGTCCGCTTTGCATAAGAGACAAAAAGGTAGACATATGATACATATGATACATGAGAAGCAAAAAGGTGTGTGTATATATATATATATATATATATATGTGTGTGTGTCCTCTTTATACTAGAGACAAAAAGGTAGACATACGTCCGCTTAACACGAGAGACAAAAAGGTAGACATATGTCGGCATTACACGGTAGACAAAAAGGTAGGCACATGTCCACTTTGTATAAGAGACAAAAAGGTAGACTTATGCCTGCTTTACGCGAGAGGCAAAAAGGTATATATATATATATATGTCCGCTTTATACGGGAGACCAAAAAGATAGACATAGGTCACCTTAGCATGAGAGACAAAAAGGTAGACGTAATTCTGACTTATACTTTTTCTTCTATGTGCTGTGTTCCTTTAGGAGATGGCCGTCCATTTTTCTCCCAAATCTCTCTCCCTTGTGGCCCTTACAGTTCTTTCTCCTTTTTCTAAGCCTCCCTGCCCCCGTTCCGCCATCCGTTCACAAAAGTACGTCCGTTAGGTGGCTCGCTTTCTTCCTTTATTTCTACTTGCGCGCCATATGCCCTGTGAGTGTTTAGTTTACTGTGCCCTCCTCCCTCATTATGTCCAAGGAATTTCAGTTGTCTCTTTCTCATTCTTATAATAAGTATTCTTTTTGTTGCCATTTTCTTTAAAACTTCATCGTTGCTTACACACTCTGTCCATAGAATTCTCAGTATCCTTTTGTAGAACGACCTTTCTGTCACCTCCAATTTTTTTTTTCATCTGGGGGGAATTTGTCCAGTATTCATTGTTATATAAGTGAAGGGATATCACATAGCAATTCAGTGCGTTTCTTAGTTTTTAACGGAATCTTTCTTTTTCTCAAATCTTTGTTTAACTTTTGGAATTGCATCTTTCGCTAGTCCCAATCCATCTTCGAATTTCGGTGCCGCATTTGCCATTTCTCTGTTTAAAACTTTCTCAGATATTTAAACTTATCAACCTGCTTGATGTTTGCATCTCCAATTCATAGCGCGAAACTCCGACCTTTTCCCTTTTTGATGCTTAGTCCATTCTTCGCGCTTTCTTTTAATACCCTGTCTAGGAGGTCCGGTAGTTTTCTTTCTGTGTCAGCCATCAACACAGTGTCATTTGCGTATCCTATATTGTTAAGATTATGTCTACCGATAATATATCTTGGTAGGGTCTCCAAGTCCCTTAGGGTAACCTCTATGTTGAATAAATTGAAAAAGTTCAATGACATATTCACTCTATCTTTGGAGAATTTTTCGGTAAGGTAACTTCGAGCTGCTTTCGTATAATCACAACGAAGCTTTAAAGATGTACAAGACGGTTAAACTTTTTAACTCCATTTGCAATGGTTATATGAGAAACGTGTTACAGTTTTTACCGAAAACCAAAATATATTTGTTGCCCTATAAACTAGGCTATGATTTTTTTAAATTCCCACGAGGCCAGCCCCATCACTATTGGAATAGTGGAAGATACTTTTCAGAATCTGTGTAAATTATTAAGGAACCATAAAATACTATAGAAAACGAAGAAAAGTTTACTACATTGGTGTGTCAATGAATGCTGGACAATTTCGATGAAGATGGTGGAAAGACCTTTTCATGTGGTTATAACGATTAATGTTAAGAATACCATGGACGTAACATGTGTCAAATGAATCTAAAGAGAATAAGTACTAAAAAAAAAAAAAAAAAAAAAAAAAAAAAAAGACAGTATTTTAGGAACGGTAATTTAAAATATTAGCCGTTTCCTTATAAGGAAACATTCGGTATTCATTGACCGAGCAGCCACTGCTACTTTTCTTCACTCCTTGGCCATCGGAGCAGGATCAAAGTGTAGTAACTATTCTCCTCATCTCTAATGCCAATCGTAATTCGGCATTTATTAATCCAGCAGCGAGTGCTACTCGATTGAGGTTTTTCTTTATTTCCTGGTAACCGGGCCTGGATAGAAGTGTAGTAGCTGGTTTCCTTACCTTTAACAGCAATAGCAATATTAGTCATTTCCTTATAAGGGAATATTTAGCATCCATTGACCGAGTAGCTAGTGTTACTCGAGTTACGCTTTTCTTCACTTCCTGGCTACCGGACAGTATAGTAACTGTTCTCCGCATTTCTAGGGATTCTTCCTAAAATACAAAGAAGAATTAACCGAGCAGTCAGTGCTACTTCAGTTACGATTTTCTTCACTTCCTGGTAAACGATTTACGATAAAAGTGTAGTATCTGTTCTCCTCATCTCTAATAGCAATGATAATATTAGCTGTTTCCTTATAAGGAAACTTTCGGCATACGTTTTTCTTCACTTCCTAGCCATCGGGCCAGGAGTAAAGCGTAATAACTGTTCTCCTAATTTCTAATGGTGAAGGTGATAGCCATTTCCTTGTAAGAAAACATCCGGCATTCATTGATCGAGCAGCCAGTCCTTCTGTCGGTTGAAATTTATAGAATTTTTCTGTTAAAACAATTTTTCAGCAAAATATGTTTCACAACTCCAGTAACTATTATCGATCTTTCTAGTATTGATGGGGGTTTCCTTCTTAATCTTTTGTTCGAAGTCGTGTGGAACATCAACATATTGATTAGGTCATTGTTTTCCTTTCGAGCTACATGTAATATCCATTCTAGTCTATGATGTTCGATGAAAGTGTGTGTGTGGGGGGATGTCTTCGCTAAGACCCACAATCTTCATTAACTCGAAGCCATTTTAATCATTGATCTGAGAAGGCGGTTGTATATTGTTTAGATATATATATATGTATCAACGTGTTTGGCGGCATGCATGACATCTCACTGGATGTCTCGGCATCCAACGGAGCTATTTAAGGGACTAATAAGGCGGAGGCAGAAATATATAATCTACTTGACATGTCAAAGAATAAAGAGATCGTAGTATAAGGACCACAAATATATACAGGAGTCACGAAAGAGCAAATATGGTTAGATACAGGAAAGGTCGGGAACAGGCGTTGGTATACCACACACTGCAGCCATGACAGCAGTGAGTGTGCCGACGTTAAGATAACCTGACGTAACCTATCCCGCTTACGACTGATTTTGAATTCTGAGTTTTGCTTCCCCAACACTGGTTACACGACCACGGCATGTTCTATTATCTAAGGGGGGTTGTGTTCAGAATTTTCCTTCTAGACTGACTATCACCCAAAAGCAAGAGAGCCCAGTCAGCCCTGTGGAAAGATAGATTCATGCCTTTTCCAAGGTCATTCGCACGAAATGAACGAAACAGACACAGTCATAATTTTGAACCCGGTTCACTGATCGCCATTTTCCGTATCAATAACTATTACGCTGCCTGCGTTTCAGTAAGAGACAGGAAGCTGTGGAAAACCATAACTTGCAACGTCATGAAAGGGAATAACACACACACACACACACACAGAGAGAGAGAGAGAGAGAGAGAGAGAGAGAGAGAGAGAGAGAGAGAGATTTGAAATAATATTACACCAGAAATGAACTGAAAATTAGGAAAAATGAATTGTCAGTTTTCTGGTATTAACCCTTTCATCTTTGAACGGGGTGGGAAAATGTATATAAACAGATGAAAAAAAAAAGAAAAAAAAAACAAGACAAATTCACTTTTTTAAAAAGTTAATATTTAAGCCTTTTTTTAGTTTTGTATATATATATAGAAATTATAAAACTATTTCAACTCTTAGATTATAAAAATAAAAACAAGAAATAAAACAAACGCTAGATTCCTAAATTTAATCTTTTACCAGAATAATATTCCTTGAAGCATTCCATGAACAACGGAGTTTTGCATTCTTTGCATCAAGTACTCACCATTGTGTCTTTGAGAAGTACGTATACATTTACGGCCTTTCGCTTGTTCTTCCAGCTTAATTTACAGGCAGACAAATAGCCCAGGAAATGACGTAAGCCCATGAATCCTAGCGTTGTTTTGTCAATTCGTCATGAAGACGTGAATTATGAATGAAGGATCCTCGCGTCACTGGAAAAATGTTTAAATCATCAATTGATGATGATAATAGGCGATTTCCAATAAAACGTCAATTAACGATGCTTGCCGTTTAAGGGTTAACCCCAGTGTTGCTGACAGAATCGGATAATTTTATAGAGAATATGGGTTAAAATGTTCCTTAGCTATCTCAGATGTTGATGTGTATGCAGGAATGAAGGATGGCCTTGAAGAAAGGAAGATGGAATGGTAAGAAGACAGCACAGAGGGGGGGGGGGAGGGAGGGAAACTTACACTGAATGCATTTGCCCTACAAAGAATCTTTTTAAGATTTAGGGCATGAAATATTACCAAAACAACAGTAAAATAATAATAAAGAAAAAACTGACACCAAATAGGCGTGACATTGACGCACGTGGAGAATTACATTATATATATATATATATATATATATATATATATATATATATATATATATATATATATATATATATATATATATATAAACATATATATATATGTATATATATAGAAACATATATATGTATATATGTATATATATAAACATATATATATATGTATATATATAAACATATATATATGTGTGTATATATATATATATATAAACATGTATATATATATATATATATATATATATATATATATATATATATATATATATATTTATATATATATCTAAACATATATGTATATATAAATAAAAAGAAAGAACAGTAACATATATAATCCGGTGTTCTTATAGATATTTTTATATTTTACATATATAGATATTTTTATATTTTATATATATAGATATTTTTATATCTTATATATATAGATATTTTTATATTTTACATGGTTAGAACTGTGTAGCGGAAAAAACATATTTTAAATCAATTAATTTATAATATATAAACATATATACGTATATATATATATATATATATATATATATATATATATATATATATATAAAATGATATATAGTCAAACTACAAGTTCTTAGCTGAAACTATTTGCACATATTCAATTGTACAGACTTCTAAAACATTAAACTAGCAATGATACCCAACGTTGTCAGGGATATTAGTTCCTTTAAGAATGTTATGTCTGGCACAAAATACCATCAGCGAAATTTTTGTAGGATGAAATATTTTGTCGGAGTTAGCTCCTCCTTAATTCCCTAATTGTTCACTAGGTGTCGCTCTCCCTACACTATAAATACTCGGTAACTTTTGCTTCGTTCTCTTTTTCCTTTGCATTTCAGCGGACACATTTCAAAATGTAATCAGTAGAAATCAGCGTTTTTACCCACTTATGGGAAACACCATGCAACACACATACACGTACGTACGAAAATTCACCAAAATACAAACTCTTTTCGTTCACACACAAACATAAATGTTAATATCTTTGTCACTTGTAAATTTTTAATACATATATTTGTTGACATATATATATATCGGTCTTGTTTGTTTTCTTTACATATTCGTTTGGACTCAATTTGAATCCGCCATTGTTCTTGTAGTTGGACCTTCTTCTAGCAGGAATAAACAGCACATGTTTCTAATTCAACAACACACAAACCCACACGGTACTCTACAATTTCAATCGTCATTTCATATAATATTTAGTATATTTTCAAGATCTACAATTAAATATGTCAATATTGATTATATTTTATATACATCGATAAACTTCGGTTTATTATCAAGCTGTGATCAAAATGCTGAGTTGGTTACCACTTTCAGAACAGAAAATCACTTCAATTTGTATAAATAAGCAATTTAATTATAACAAGCCGCTAAAAAATCGCTTATCTATAAAGAGCACAAACGACAAGATTGGAAATAAATAAGAAAACGCAGTTATTGTGTTTTTAATTGGATTTTTAATGTTGAATATGGAAATTACTTATCGATATGCAGCAAGAACTGCTTAGAAATGGTATAATGTACATTCTATATCTGTCTGGAATTAGAACAATATACCCCGCTCCGTGGAATAAATAAAAGGTTCGGTCCGAAATTCCAATGTATACCACCTGAAGAAGGTTGGAGAGTAAAAAGGCCGAAACGTCGTGAATATGGCAATAAAAATGAGGACAACAGTACGAACGATGTAAAGAGTGTAAATAAATACATTCTAGTATATATAAATGGTATTTATCTGATATCACAGTCTAACGTAATATTTGCACACACACACACACACAGACAAAGAGAGAGAGAGAGAGAGAGAGAGAGAGAGAACGGACTTTATTATTTACATTCGGACTAATATCTTCAAAATAAAACAAAGATAAAGATATTAGTCTGACTGCAAATAATGATAACACTTCATCTCAGAAACTCAAACAAGCGAAATGTATAATTTAAATTCATTTTCTAAGTTTCGAGAGAAAACATAAATTTTGAGCTATACATTAGGTTGGTACATATATATATATATATATATATATATATATATATATATATATATGTGTGTGTGTGTGTGTGTGTGTATTGCGTATATTTTAGTAGCATGTTTTCATTCTTAGTATCCTTATTAAAGAAAGAGAGAAAATTACCATGTTTATACCTTTAATAAGAATACTAAGAAGCTTGTCCGTAAATAAGGGAGGATCCTATTGAAAATTATTCAATGAGACATTTCTTAATATATATATATATATATATATATATATATATATATATATATGACAACCTACAAAAATGAAACCAAGGATCCAATATGCAACTGCAGAAACAGAACAACATGTCCACTCCAGGGAAATTGCCAACTCACGAACACAATATACAAGGCCATGGTAAGTGCAAACAACAACATAATGCACTACATCGGTGCCACCGAAGGTCCATTCACGATGAGGAATAACAATCACAACCTTTCATTCACCAACAGGAAATATTCGAACAGCACGACACTTTCTACATACACATGGCAGCAAAAAGACAAAAATATTGCACCAACAATAAGTTGGGAAATATTGAAAAAAGCCCCTGCCTACAGCAACATTAAAAAAAAATGCCTACTTTGCCTACACGAAAAAGTAGCAATAATATCACACAAACCGCAAAAGAACCTACTAAACAAAAAATCACAGATAATCTCCAAATGTAAGCATGAGAACAAGTACCTATTATCCGAATTCATACCAAACGGATAAAATAAACAAACCACCAACAATCACAATTTAATTTCAAGATACCATCAAAATAATTGCATCTATCATTATTATCATTGCACCACCATTAGTAATCACTTTTACCACTTTACAATAACTATTATCTAATAATATTATCATTACCACCAACATCCAGCACCATCACTTACACATCACACCTACTATTATAAATCCTCTACAATCTTTAACGCATATTACTCCCCCAGCATATTTAACACCTTAAAACAATAAGATCAGATATAATTTCCATATATAACCATGAGAATAAACACCCATTACCAGGATTCATAATAAATAAAAATAAACAAATAAATATAAAATAAAATAAAACACCAACAACCACCCTTTAGTTCAAGCTAGCACCACAAGAATTACATTTATAGGTTTTATTATTCTCCCACCAACATTACTAATCACTACTAACAATTTACAATAAATATTAACCACTTATATTATTATTGCCACCAACCACCTTACATATTACTATCACACCATATCTAACATTACCATATAATCCTGCCATAATTATTAACGTAAACTACCCCCTCCCTCAGCATATTTAATACCACCATAATAATAACCAATA
>OZ010599.1:3426019-3436019 GCA_963932145.1 Acanthosepion lycidas | reverse complement strand
TGCCAAATCAAATTTGGAGTTTCACTGTTTATAATATTCGGCTACATTTTGAATCCTAGCGATACGAAATAATAATTTTTAAATTCCGACATTTGTAGTTACGTTTTAATCTGCAGAAGGATCACATGTTGAACTTAATATTTGCAAATCTTTGTTTACTTTACAAATTTAAGGTCTATTAAAAGTTCTAATTCCATAACAATGATATTTAGAGCAACTTGAAAAAAAAATGCAGTATATATTGAAATTGTTTACAAGTGACATTTAAGTCCTGTCTATATCTCTGAAATGAGGCATTATGATTATTTGCATTATTTACATTATTCGAACTGTTACCTTCATCTTCATTTCCATATTCACAACGTTTCGGCCAATGTATGCTCCGGCCTTCCTCAGGTGATTGGCCCCAAGGACATATGGCGCAGTGGATAAAGACGTTGATTAGATCCAGTGATTAGACCCAAAGAGTTGTGAGTTCAATACCAGGCTACAACATTGGTGAACCCCCAAGATTGTAGAGTTGAGTTAAAGGGAGATAACTGAGGCAACCGGAAAAGGCATGGCACCTAGAACTAGAACAATCTACCCCGGTAAACGAAATAAAGGGTTCGGTTTGAAATTCCAATCACTTGAAGAAGGCCGGAGCGTACAACGGCCGAAACTTTATGAATATGGCAATAAAGATGAGGATAACAGTCCGAATAATGTAAATAATGCAAGTAATCATAATACCTCATCTCAGAGATATAGACAGATATATAGAGAGATATGGACATAAAGGCCGGAGGGTATAACGGCCGAAACGTTGTGAATATGGCAATGAAGATGAGGATAACAGTCCGAATAATGTAAATAATGCAAGTAATCATAATACCTCATCTCAGAGATATAGACAGATATATAGAGAGATATGGACATAAAGGCCGGAGGGTATAACGGCCGAAACGTTGTGAATATGGCAATGAAGATGAGGATAACAGTCCGAATAATGTAAATAATGCAAGTAATCATAATACCTCATCTCAGAGATATAGACAGATATATAGAGAGATATGGACATAAAGGCCGGAGCGTACAACGGCCGAAACGTTGTGAATATGGCAATGAAGATGAGGATAACAGTCCGAATAATGTAAATAATGCAAGTAATCATAATACCTCATCTCAGAGATATAGACAGATATATAGAAAGACATAGACATAAAGGCCGGAGGGTATAACGGCCGAAACGTTGTGAATATGGCAATAAAGATGAGGATAACAGTCCGAATAATGTAAATAATGCAAGTAATCATAATACCTCATCTCAGAGATATAGACAGATATATAGAGAGATATGGACATAAAGGCCGGAGGGTATAACGGCCGAAACGTTGTGAATATGGCAATGAAGATGAGGATAACAGTCCGAATAATGTAAATAATGCAAGTAATCATAATACCTCATCTCAGAGATATAGACAGATATATAGAGAGATATGGACATAAAGGCCGGAGCGTACAACGGCCGAAACGTTGTGAATATGGCAATGAAGTTGAGGATAACAGTCCGAATAATGTAAATAATGCAAGTAATCATAATACCTCATCTCAGAGATATAGACAGATATATAGAGAGATATGGACATAAAGGCCGGAGGGTATAACGGCCGAAACTTTATGAATATGGCAATAAAGATGAGGATAACAGTCCGAATAATGTAAATAATGCAAGTAATCATAATACCTCATCTCAGAGATATAGACAGATATATAGAGAGATATGGACATAAAGGCCGGAGGGTATAACGGCCGAAACGTTGTGAATATGGCAATAAAGATGAGGATAACAGTCCGAATAATGTAAATAATGCAAGTAATCATAATACCTCATCTCAGAGATATAGACAGATATATAGAGAGATATGGACATAAAGGCCGGAGGGTATAACGGCCGAAACGTTGTGAATATGGCAATGAAGATGAGGATAACAGTCCGAATAATGTAAATAATGCAAGTAATCATAATACCTCATCTCAGAGATATAGACAGATATATAGAGAGATATGGACATAAAGGCCGGAGGGTATAACGGCCGAAACGTTGTGAATATGGCAATGAAGATGAGGATAACAGTCCGAATAATGTAAATAATGCAAGTAATCATAATACCTCATCTCAGAGATATAGACAGATATATAGAGAGATATGGACATAAAGGCCGGAGGGTATAACGGCCGAAACGTTGTGAATATGGCAATAAAGATGAGGATAACAGTCCGAATAATGTAAATAATGCAAGTAATCATAATACCTCATCTCAGAGATATAGACAGATATATAGAGAGATATGGACATAAAGGCCGGAGGGTATAACGGCCGAAACGTTGTGAATATGGCAATGAAGATGAGGATAACAGTCCGAATAATGTAAATAATGCAAGTAATCATAATACCTCATCTCAGAGATATAGACAGATATATAGAGAGATATGGACATAAAGGCCGGAGGGTATAACGGCCGAAACGTTGTGAATATGGCAATAAAGATGAGGATAACAGTCCGAATAATGTAAATAATGCAAGTAATCATAATACCTCATCTCAGAGATATAGACAGATATATAGAGAGATATGGACATAAAGGCCGGAGGGTATAACGGCCGAAACGTTGTGAATATGGCAATGAAGATGAGGATAACAGTCCGAATAATGTAAATAATGCAAGTAATCATAATACCTCATCTCAGAGATATAGACAGATATATAGAGAGATATGGACATAAAGGCCGGAGGGTATAACGGCCGAAACGTTGTGAATATGGCAATGAAGATGAGGATAACAGTCCGAATAATGTAAATAATGCAAGTAATCATAATACCTCATCTCAGAGATATAGACAGATATATAGAGAGACATAGACATAAAGGCCGGAGCGTACAACGGCCGAAACGTTGTGAATATGGCAATAAAGATGAGGATAACAGTCCGAATAATGTAAATAATGCAAGTAATCATAATACCTCATCTCAGAGATATAGACAGATATATAGAGAGATATGGACATAAAGGCCGGAGGGTATAACGGCCGAAACGTTGTGAATATGGCAATAAAGATGAGGATAACAGTCCGAATAATGTAAATAATGCAAGTAATCATAATACCTCATCTCAGAGATATAGACAGATATATAGAGAGATATGGACATAAAGGCCGGAGGGTATAACGGCCGAAACGTTGTGAATATGGCAATAAAGATGAGGATAACAGTCCGAATAATGTAAATAATGCAAGTAATCATAATACCTCATCTCAGAGATATAGACAGATATATAGAGAGATATGGACATAAAGGCCGGAGGGTATAACGGCCGAAACGTTGTGAATATGGCAATGAAGATGAGGATAACAGTCCGAATAATGTAAATAATGCAAGTAATCATAATACCTCATCTCAGAGATATAGACAGATATATAGAGAGACATAGACATAAAGGCCGGAGCGTACAACGGCCGAAACGTTGTGAATATGGCAATAAAGATGAGGATAACAGTCCGAATAATGTAAATAATGCAAGTAATCATAATACCTCATCTCAGAGATATAGACAGATATATAGAGAGATATGGACATAAAGGCCGGAGGGTATAACGGCCGAAACGTTGTGAATATGGCAATAAAGATGAGGATAACAGTCCGAATAATGTAAATAATGCAAGTAATCATAATACCTCATCTCAGAGATATAGACAGATATATAGAGAGATATGGACATAAAGGCCGGAGGGTATAACGGCCGAAACGTTGTGAATATGGCAATAAAGATGAGGATAACAGTCCGAATAATGTAAATAATGCAAGTAATCATAATACCTCATCTCAGAGATATAGACAGATATATAGAGAGATATGGACATAAAGGCCGGAGGGTATAACGGCCGAAACGTTGTGAATATGGCAATAAAGATGAGGATAACAGTCCGAATAATGTAAATAATGCAAGTAATCATAATACCTCATCTCAGAGATATAGACAGATATATAGAGAGACATAGACATAAAGGCCGGAGCGTACAACGGCCGAAACGTTGTGAATATGGCAATAAAGATGAGGATAACAGTCCGAATAATGTAAATAATGCAAGTAATCATAATACCTCATCTCAGAGATATAGACAGATATATAGAGAGATATGGACATAAAGGCCGGAGGGTATAACGGCCGAAACGTTGTGAATATGGCAATAAAGATGAGGATAACAGTCCGAATAATGTAAATAATGCAAGTAATCATAATACCTCATCTCAGAGATATAGACAGATATATAGAGAGATATGGACATAAAGGCCGGAGGGTATAACGGCCGAAACGTTGTGAATATGGCAATAAAGATGAGGATAACAGTCCGAATAATGTAAATAATGCAAGTAATCATAATACCTCATCTCAGAGATATAGACAGATATATAGAGAGACATAGACATAAAGGCCGGAGCGTACAACGGCCGAAACGTTGTGAATATGGCAATAAAGATGAGGATAACAGTCCGAATAATGTAAATAATGCAAGTAATCATAATACCTCATCTCAGAGATATAGACAGATATATAGAGAGATATGGACATAAAGGCCGGAGGGTATAACGGCCGAAACGTTGTGAATATGGCAATAAAGATGAGGATAACAGTCCGAATAATGTAAATAATGCAAGTAATCATAATACCTCATCTCAGAGATATAGACAGATATATAGAGAGATATGGACATAAAGGCCGGAGGGTATAACGGCCGAAACGTTGTGAATATGGCAATAAAGATGAGGATAACAGTCCGAATAATGTAAATAATGCAAGTAATCATAATACCTCATCTCAGAGATATAGACAGATATATAGAGAGATATGGACATAAAGGCCGGAGGGTATAACGGCCGAAACGTTGTGAATATGGCAATAAAGATGAGGATAACAGTCCGAATAATGTAAATAATGCAAGTAATCATAATACCTCATCTCAGAGATATAGACAGATATATAGAGAGATATGGACATAAAGGCCGGAGGGTATAACGGCCGAAACGTTGTGAATATGGCAATGAAGATGAGGATAACAGTCCGAATAATGTAAATAATGCAAGTAATCATAATACCTCATCTCAGAGATATAGACAGATATATAGAGAGACATGGACATAAAGGCCGGAGGGTACAACGGCCGAAACGTTGTGAATATGGCAATAAAGATGAGGATAACAGTCCGAATAATGTAAATAATGCAAGTAATCATAATACCTCATCTCAGAGATATAGACAGATATATAGAGAGATATGGACATAAAGGCCGGAGGGTATAACGGCCGAAACGTTGTGAATATGGCAATGAAGATGAGGATAACAGTCCGAATAATGTAAATAATGCAAGTAATCATAATACCTCATCTCAGAGATATAGACAGATATATAGAGAGATATGGACATAAAGGCCGGAGGGTATAACGGCCGAAACGTTGTGAATATGGCAATGAAGATGAGGATAACAGTCCGAATAATGTAAATAATGCAAGTAATCATAATACCTCATCTCAGAGATATAGACAGATATATAGAGAGATATGGACATAAAGGCCGGAGGGTATAACGGCCGAAACGTTGTGAATATGGCAATAAAGATGAGGATAACAGTCCGAATAATGTAAATAATGCAAGTAATCATAATACCTCATCTCAGAGATATAGACAGATATATAGAGAGATATGGACATAAAGGCCGGAGGGTATAACGGCCGAAACGTTGTGAATATGGCAATGAAGATGAGGATAACAGTCCGAATAATGTAAATAATGCAAGTAATCATAATACCTCATCTCAGAGATATAGACAGATATATAGAGAGATATGGACATAAAGGCCGGAGGGTATAACGGCCGAAACGTTGTGAATATGGCAATGAAGATGAGGATAACAGTCTGAATAATGTAAATTATGCAAGTAATCATAATACCTCATCTCAGAGATATAGACAGATATATAGAGAGATATGGACATAAAGGCCGGAGGGTATAACGGCCGAAACGTTGTGAATATGGCAATGAAGATGAGGATAACAGTCTGAATAATGTAAATAATATAAGTAATCATAATATCTCATCTCAGAGATATAGACATATATATAGAGAGACATAGGCATAAAGGCCGGAACGTTCAACGGCCGAAACGTTGTGAATATGGCAATGAAGATGAGGATAACAGTCTGAATAATGTAAATAATGCAAGTAATCATAATACCTCATCTCAGAGATATAGACAGATATATGTTAGTACACTGTATGTCCATTTCACGAGTTCGTTCCTTGCAGATTGACATCTCGTTTGGATTTAAATCAGAAGACTTTCTGGGTCACTCGATAATACTTTGATTTGCTCTCAGGTAAGGCTTGCCAGTCTGTTCGTGCGGCGTTACAATTTTCGTACACTTCCTTGGAATAAATTCCATCGCAGACAGTGGCCATTAGACTACTAATCGACAGTCGAGACAATAGTGTCTGGCTGTAATAAGATCTCTGATGTAATCACAGATGACGCAATATTTTTCAAGGCCAAACGAATTTCATCAAACATCCCGAAAATAGATTCATATTACTGCACACCACAGCAAACGACCTAATCTGAATAAAAAATAGAAATCGATTATACCCTGTCACTTCAGTGGATCTAAAACTGACCCTATGATGAAAGAAAGGACACTAAAGCGGTTGTTTCAGTTAATTTGTACAAAGGTGTAGTAGTTAGTCCCAAGTTCCAATCAATTTCACTTTATCAATTACTTTGCTTTGTTTTTTAAATCACTTGGTCACAGTAGTGAGGTTCGTTATTCATTAATAAATTGGTTTGTCAAATGTACTTGTTAACCTTTACACAACTGTAAATTCTTAAATAAATATTAATAAATAATTTCCATTTGAAATTTTCCAAATGGCAAATGTCATTTATTGGGACTTATCTGAAATGTTGTTAGCTATTTTGTTTGTTACACTCAATGTTTCAGGCGCCTGTTTTTTTTTGTTTTTGTTTTTTTTACGGTAAATGAACGCCTTTATAAATGTTTTTGCAATTTACTCGTTGGCTGAGAGTGCACTTCTTGCACCAATCATGGCTCTGTTGAAGGAACAATGGCTTCTTTCGTAAAAAAAAATCAAAAAAAAAAAAAATCATTAAAAGATTATCCCTTAGGATGTACAGCGAAAAGAGAAAAAGATTTTTCCGTAGATTGAAAGAAAAGCCCGGAATTCAGACACGGAGAGTTGAATTCAAATACCGGTCGAGTCTGTTGCATCCACTTTTGTACTAATACTCTTGGGAAAGGAAAGAATCCTGTCCTTCCCCCAGTCATGGGCTAAATAGCAAGGTACATTGGTCTTTGTCTTTGTTTGCATGGCAACCAATCGATGATAAAGAATACCCTGAATCCAAACGGTAAAGAATGCAACGGGAAACTACTCCACTATCTTTCCTAAGAAGCCATTGCAATTGATGGATAATAAAGTATTCTGTGGAGCGCCATCATGATCACCTGCATCCTTGCATTAAAAATTTTTCCAAGTAACGTCCAATAATTTTATTGGGTTACGTGGTACTAGCAGCAAACGAAAAGGGAACAATAGATTCATGTCTTTTGCCAAAGGCAATAGGGAACTCAAACTAACTCAGCCGCTTTTTGAATTCAGTTAGCCGACTTCCTTAATAAGAAGAAATATTTTCCAGATGACTGGATTTTAGAAGCAAATCATTACCACCCAACAAACTCTTTAATTCTTTTGTCATTTAACGTCATACGAATGTTCTGACGATGGTGCGAATTAACGTCGAAATATTACTGACCGGAATATTTTATTCGCTGATGAAACGTCGATTATAAAGTGACGATTTATTTTCCTTGTATCTATTTAGTGCATTATAGTGAAGCATTTCATAATCGTCCCAAGAGCGAGGGATAGGTTTGTAAAAAAAAGAAAAGAACAAAAAGGTAATTTCTACAAATCTAAAAGTTCCATCGAAGCCATTCATTCTGGATTTGTTAATGTTTGTTCTCTCGCTTGTGCCAAAATAGCAGACATATGTCAAAAAAATAATAATAAAAAAATTCCGGTCAACGGCTTTGATGACATTTCCAAGAATTGAAATAAGGCAAAGTGCAAGAGATGACTTTCTACTCTTCGAATTATTCTTTTGAAACTTGTCATTTCGCCGCAGTTAGCAGACAGCCGCCGAGACCGACATCAAAGACCAGCCCCAAGAGAGCCAAGGGAAATAACCGATGCTCTATTCTAACTGACACACACACACACACACACACACACACACACACACACACACACACACACACACACACACACACACACACACACAAATTAGTTTATCCAAAGAATTCATTCTATGATTGTTGTTAGATGGCATTAGAAGCGTTTAGTTTTTAAAAAAAAAACTTTTAGTTTCACTGTAACAATTGTCATATTCGTGTCCATTTAAAAAATTCTCAAATTGTCGTATTTCTCTTTATTGAGTCTATTATTAAAGATTGAAGGAAATAAACATTTTAAGCATGTATTTTTTATTTTAAGAAAGGCAAAATGCGACTCAGAAGCAAAGAAAGATTTTATGGATAAGATGCTGTGAATGATCGAAGGTGTCAAAAATGGCTTGCGAAATTTCGTGTCGTTCATTTTTCGCTGAACAATGTTCCACTGTCGAGTACACCATTTGAGATCACTAGCAAAAAAAAAAAAAAAATATCAAAATATTTATTGAGAATAATGTTGAAAGGAAAACAAAGAGTAAGCTATTTGAATTTGAGTGAACGGATGGAAGAACAGGAATAAACAGAGATGATAAAGGATTAAATGGCTTAGAGCAACGCAGGAAGTTGTGGAGAGCCATGGTCAGCTACGTCCTGAAAGGAATTGGTAGATAGCAGTAGATAGATGTGGCAAAATAGAGGGAATCAAAGGGAGTACAATTGAAAGAGATTTCTTTCTGAAGATGTATTGCTGTCGCTATTTTCATCGTTTCCGTTTTTCATTTTTTTTATTAGCAGTAAATATCGCAAATTGAAAATTGCTGTAAAATTTCTAATGGAATTGCTTCAATGATTGGGCATATTCGAACCAATGGCATCATCTTGATTGTCTGTTCACCTGGGCTTAATTACTCTTTGACAGAATCTTTCTGTTGTTTTTGCTTTAATAACTGGAAACCGTTTTCAAGGGTAGCCATTGTTACTCATAATAAATGCTATCATTGCTTTGTTTCTCGCATTTTATCAAGATTCAAATGTTTATCATAATAATTGCCATCGGAATGTAAGTTTAAAAACATGTGTTTTATGGTAAGTTTAAAGTGTATTTGAAAAACAAAAATGATTTAACTTGTATAACCGGAAGGAGAAAGCATCGAGAAGTCGGTTAAGAAGAAATGATTGCAGACAATTTAAGCAAAGGAAATCAATTAGGTAGAATTTTTTGATTACAAGTCCGCTTCTAATCTGTGATTGGTGAAAACATGATGAAGAAAATCTGACTCGCTTCTCACTTAATATACACTTACATAATCCCACACATATTTACATACATGCAAACACACACAGAGAAATGGATACGTACACGTCCCTCTCTCTCTCTCTCTCTCTCTCTGTCTAGGATATGCGTAGCTGAAAGTAAAATAGTCTTGCCATATTCCCATTCTGACTGAGCTAATGACTTTCGAATAAATACCGTTAGGACAGGTATGGATCTAGCTATGGGTTAAACAACAAAGTAATTTATTTAGTTTTGTTTTCCCTTTCTGGTGAAATCTTTCCAAGTTTTTTATATGATGGCGATATATAGGCCATGTCTTCGAAGAGTAAAAGAGGGCAGACAAGACTCGCGATTGGTAGATACTAAACTAACAATAGTAAACCGACCAATAGTATCTGTTTTTATAAAATAAGTATTAAGGAAAGTTGGCTCCCTGTGCCGCG
>OZ010599.1:3396019-3421019 GCA_963932145.1 Acanthosepion lycidas | reverse complement strand
CACGAGTGTTTTTTTTCTTGGCTATTAATATATACGGGTCAGTGGTGCATTATGAGTAGTCTATTTTGGCGTTTATTTTGCCGGAAGTCGTTTATTTATTTATTTGGGTTAAATTATTTTACTTGTTTTTATTTATTTCTATTTTTTATATTTATATTTATTTTTATTTTTTATTTTTATTTCTTATCTTATATATTTATTTATTTATTTTTATTTTAATTGGTGTTTTGTTAACGTCGTAAAAATTTGTTTATATCGCTTATTTAATAATTTTGTTTTGGTTTGGGAAGATAAAGCTATTTATTTTATTTTGGGGTTGATTGCTGTAGTTTATTTTAACTATTATTTTGTCAGGAGCAGTTTTTAATTTGTTTATTACTTCATTTATTTATTTGGATTAATTATCTTTACTTGTTTTTCTAACGGTTAATTTATTGGGATCGGTTTGTTAGTTTATTTATTTGGATTAATTTAGATTAATTTATTTTACTTGTTTATTATTATTTATTTATTATACAGTATATTTTTATTTACTCTTTTCGGTTTTAGATTTTTAAGTAACGTAGTATTATTTTATCGTTATATAACAGTTATAGATATGTTTTTCGTCCGATTTTTGGTTTGATTTTTATAGTCTAACTAATATTTTGGTCATAATTTGTTAATTATTTACTTTATTTATTTGGGTTCATTGACTTTTTTAATTTTATATTTATTTATTCTATTTCGTCTATTCTACCGGGTGTGAATTGGTAATTTGTTTGTGCTAATTTATTTTACTTATTTTATTGTCATCTTGTTTATTTATTTTTTTTTATTTTATTTTTTTCAGTTTTCAATTTTTAAATAACGTAGTAAAAATTTGTTTCCATGTCCGCATTTTGAGATGAGCTCGGATCGTTTATTTAATAATTTATTTTGATCTGGGGAGGTTATTTTTTCCTCCAAGCAAAATCTGCAAGTTTTTGATTGGTTTTTATATGTTGATAATCTCCTCCTTATTTTCCAAGAAAAGCATTATTCAGGGAATTATCCGATTTAAATGAAATTTTCAGCACTTATGAATGAATTATAGACTGAATGCGTTAATCTTATCAGAAAACTTTTTGGAATGTTTTTTGGGTTAGTGACCACCCCGATATTATTTCAGTAAAAAAACTTTGCTGAGTCAAATGTGAAAATTCTTGAAAATTTGACTTGAAATCATACAAGAATAATTCAATAAAACTCAAAAAAGAAATTTTTCTTGCCAGTTGGTGCTTGCATATAAAACTTTTTCAGATATGACGGAAAAATTCTTCAATGAACTTTAGAAAGATTCACCTGTAAATTTTCGGTTTGATTTTCAAATTCGTTCAATTGCTAATGACAAAACAGATCGTTTCATTGCTAATGACAAAACAAATCTTTTCATTGCTAATGACAAAACAGATCTTTTCATTGCTAATGACAAAACAAATCTTTTCATTGCTAATGACAAAACATCTTTTCATTGCTAATGACAAAACAGATCTTTTCATTGCTAATGACAAAACAGATCTTTTCATTGAATAAAGTTCTGTCTGAAGAACACTTTATCTAACAAATAAAACCAATTTTTGTTCTAAAAAAGGAAACGTTTAATTTATTTTAAATGCATCTTTAGGTTTTTTGATCAAAATTTGGTGATACCGTGTATAATGTAACATAAAATTCTATTTTCATTCAGAATAGTCAATTATATAGAAAAAAATGTCAATTGGCCATTTCTTTATGGTGGAATCTTCTGATGACATATTAAAAAGATAATTTTATATATTGTTAAATTTGATAAAAGAGCAATTTACTTATCTATTTCTTTTTTTACGTTAAAAATTACTAAATTTTTTTGAACAATGCATTTATAAACAAAAAACAAAATGTGTTTTTTTTTGCTATCCTCTGCCAGCTGTAATGATGGAGAAAGCGTTACCTCGCACCATCACCATTGAGACACGCTGCAAGAGCCACTCCGTTTCGCGAGGCTCGTCCCTTAATCGAGACGCCAACCCTCCGAAGGAACGCCATCGAACGAGGGCCAATAATGCCAGAAGTCTCCACTGACACTGAAGTAAAAATAAATCTGTCCGCAAGAGAAGAATATTTAACTTTTTTTTTAATCTCCGCGTCCCGAACTACAGAATTAGGCTAAACCGCGAAAATGTATCGGCAAAGTCGCGTCCCAAATCAACGATTCCTCCTACACTTTAAAAGGGAAAATTTTAATCCTATCCGGCCACTTTCCAAAATGGTAATCCTATCCGGCCACTTTCCAATATGGTAATGCCATCCAGCCACTTTCCAATATGGTAATGACATCCGGCCACTTTCAAATATGGTAATGACATCCGGCCACTTTCAAATATGGTAATCCTATCCGGCCACTTTCCAATATGGTAATCCTATCCGGCCGCTTTCCAATATGGTAATGCCATCCAGCCACTTTCCAATATGGTAATGCCATCCAGCCGCTTTCCAATATGGTAATGCCATCCGGCCACTTTCCAATATGGTAATGCCATCCAGCCGCTTTCCAATATGGTAATACCATCCGGCCACTTTCCAATATGGTAATGCCATACGGCCACTTTCCAATATGGTAATCCTATCCAGCCACTTTCCAATATGGTAATCCTATCCGGCCACTTTCCAATATGGTAATGCCATACGGCCACTTTCCAATATGGTAATCCTATCCAGTCAATTTCCAATATGGTAATCCTATCCGGCCACTTTCCAATATGGTAATGCCATCCGGCCACTTTCCAATATGGTAATCCTATCCGGACACTTTCCAATATGGTAATACCATCCGGCCACTTTCCAATATGGTAATGCCATACGGCCACTTTCCAATATGGTAATCCTATCCAGCCACTTTCCAATATGGTAATCCTATCCGGCCACTTTCCAATATCGTAATGCCATACGGCCACTTTCCAATATGGTAATCCTATCCAGTCACTTTCCAATATGGTAATCCTATCCGGCCACTTTCCAATATGGTAATGCCATCCGGCCACTTTCCAATATGGTAATCCTATCCGGACACTTTCCAATATGGTAATGCCATCCGGCCACTTTCCAATATGGTAATCCTATCCGGACACTTTCCAGTATGGTAATGCCATCCGGCCACTTTCCAATATGGTAATCCTATCCGGCCACTTTCCAATATGGTAATGCCATCCGGCCACTTTCCAATATGGTAATCCTATCCGGACACTTTCCAATATGGTAATGCCATCCGGCCACTTTCCAATATGGTAATCCTATCCGGCCACTTTCCAATATGGTAATGCCATCCAGCCGCTTTCCAATATGGTAATCCTATCCGGCCACTTTCCAATATGGTAATGCCATCCAGCCGCTTTCCAATATGGTAATCCTATCCGGACACTTTCCAATATGGTAATGCCATCCGGCCACTTTCCAATATGGTAATCCTATCCGGACACTTTCCAATATGGTAATGCCATCCGGCCACTTTCCAATATGGTAATCCTATCCGGCCACTTTCCAATATGGTAATCCTATCCGGCCACTTTCCAATATGGTAATGCCATCCGGCCACTTTCCAATATGGTAATCCTATCCGGCCACTTTCCAATATGGTAATGCCATCCGGCCACTTTCCAATATGGTAATCCTATCCGGCCACTTTCCAATATGGTAATGCCATCCGGCCACTTTCCAATATGGTAATCCTATCCGGACACTTTCCAATATGGTAATGCCATCCGGCCACTTTCCAATATGGTAATCCTATCCGGCCACTTTCCAATATGGTAATCCTATCCGGCCACTTTCCAATATGGTAATGCCATCCGGCCACTTTCCAATATGGTAATCCTATCCGGCCACTTTCCAATATGGTAATGCCATCCGGCCACTTTCCAATATGGTAATCCTATCCGGACACTTTCCAATATGGTAATGCCATCCGGCCACTTTCCAATATGGTAATCCTATCCGGCCACTTTCCAATATGGTAATCCTATCCGGCCACTTTCCAATATGGTAATGCCATCCGGCCACTTTCCAATATGGTAATCCTATCCGGACACTTTCCAATATGGTAATGCCATCCGGCCACTTTCCAATATGTTAATCCTATCCGGCCACTTTCCAATATGGTAATCCTATCCGGACACTTTCCAATATGGTAATGCCATCCGGCCACTTTCCAATATGTTAATCCTATCCGGCCACTTTCCAATATGGTAATCCTATCTGGCCACTTTCCAATATGGTAATGCCATCCGGCCACTTTCCATAACTTATCTCGTTATATTTAATTATTCTAATGATTTAAAAACAAAATTTTCTGTTATTTTAAAATTGTTTTTTTTTTAAATTTTTATTTTGAAATTAAAAATTAGACAAACTGCATGACAAAGCGCTTTATTACCAGAATATGTTCATATTAAAAAAATATTGTATCATTTTTAAAACTGTCCTTTTAGAACTTTGGCGATAATGTTTTTCCATAGCTTCCTTTTCTTTATTATCTGTGAATTGTCATAACCACTTAAGAAAGCTAGTGGAGTGGTTTCTTGTTGCCTTATTCACAGTTTGGGATTCAGAGGTTTTTTTTCTTAGACTGGCGTTCACCTAAGGCTAGAGAGTCTAGTCTACCCTGTTATTTAACTCATAGAGAGAAGAGATGGAGTCATACTGTTGCCAAGGGCATTTGCTGTGTGCAATTGAGCGCAACACACAAAGGAGGAATTTGAATTTCGTTCAGCGATTTTATTATTCGCGCCGTTATGTGTTACATAACCTGCATATTGCCCGAAAAAAATTAAAACAAATTAAGACTGATTCTGTAGATGAACTTTTAAAACAAGTATGAAAAGACTTATCTGACGCCCAAATCCTCTACAGTGAACTCAACCCTGGCCCAAAGCTCCCGCGGCTGACTTCCACCATGCGTCGATACAAGAATCGGATGAGAGAGACAATTAAAAAGGGTAATGATCAGCAAGTAACAAATCATCAAGTCTGGCTTCATATTTACTTTAACTGGCTAATTATTTTGGCAACACAAACGACATAGAAAACATGTAAGACAAGCGACAATGAAACAAAATCCAACTTGAGTCGATTCCAACGATCATGTGTATACTGTGTTGACGAATTTTCCATGTATGAATCGGTCTTGCCAGCCACCAAATGCATAGGAATGGCGACTGAGAAGGGATGTGTATAACACAAGAAGAAAATAATCGAAAACGAGGAAGAGCCGACAAAAAGACGATTATAAATTAGTTCCATTTATTAAAACTGCTTTGATTTATAAGTGGGCAAGGCAGGTGGTCTTTTTTAAAATCTTTGCTTAAATTTATTTAACAAAGCCTGTCAGCCATTGCATACATTTGGCTAGGATGCATATTCCTGGCATACCCTTTACCAGACTGGATCACATGATGGGTCACATGATTGGTCACATGATTGGTCACATGATGGGTCACACGATTGGTCACATGATGGGTCACATGATGGCTATATTGGCTTTCATATATTTGAACTCCAGAATTTGTTGGCCTACTGCTCACTCACTCACTCACTCAGCCACCCACTCACTCAACAATAACAACAACAATAGTGATAAAACAGATTATCAGCCATAAACACTTTGGTTTTCACCGTGGTGCAATGCAGTTTCAACATTCTTAACTGGATCATACCTGACATTAAACGAATGGCCTCCAAAATGAGAAAGCTTTTCACCTGCCACCGCATGCATTATCGCAAAGCTGATGTTGATTGTCTGTATGTGCCTAGATCCAAAGGAGGCAGAGAATTAGTTCAACTAGAACTGTCTTACAAAACTATAAGAATTAGCCAAATATACAACAGCAGACTGGATGATGATCTGTGTCAAAGAACATGAAAGTAGTTAGCGACTTTATTCAGTAATAAAGAAAACCAACATGGAAAATTCAAAATGGAAATTCAAGTGGGTGAGAAAATACAACTAAAGCACAATACACCCACTGAAGCTGGAAAATACATTAAAAAAGAAATCAAATGCAAATGCAACCGATCAGATACAGAAATCGTCAATATATTGCCCCTACCAAACAAGTTGATGTAGACAAACCCTGTACCCATCAGTGGCTACGTAGTGCAGGGTGAAAATCTGAAACCAAAGGTTTTATTCTTGTTGCACGGGACCAATGATTGCTAACTAGAAATTACCAAGCACACATACAGAAAAATTGTGTTAGCCCAAAATGCTGATTCTGTGATAAATATGCAGAAACAATTGACCATTTTGTATCAGGTTGCACGATTTTAACACCCACTGAATATAAAACACGGCATGATAGATTGGTCCAATATCTGAATTTTAAAATCTGCAACTTTTACGGATAGAAAAATGAAAGAAAGTGGTATGAACACCACCCAAGCCCGGTTACGGAGATAGGACTTGTTACAATACTATGGGACTTTACAATACACACAGACAGTACAGTCAAAGGTAACCGCCCAGACATTGTTATTAGAGACCGCAAACAAAAAAGTTTCTCTTTATTGATATGCCAGTCCCTACAGACTGCAATGTATCTTTGAAGATCTTCAAAAAGCTGTCAAAATGTAAGAACCTTGAAATCGAAATCTCAAAAATGTGGCACATGGGAACATCAATAAACACTGTTGTAGTTGGAGCCCTCAGATTGATTGGAAAAGATTCCAGTAGATTAATTGAAGGGATTCCTGGAAGTCCATGCCTTAAAGAAATACAAAAACTTGTTCACACAAGTATAATCCACACCTTACGAAGGGCTTTATCTATCTATCTATCTATCTATCTATCTATCTATCTATTTAAAACTGTTCAGTGGAAAATGTCATGATGCCATTTCTGACCTTAGGTCTCTGGTCGGGACCCGAAAGAAATGAGTACACACCAGAAACCAATGTGTGTTGCGTGTGTGTGTTGCGTGTTATCATGTTAATATAAAAACAACCCGCCAAAATTATATATTTAGAAAAGACAAATATATCTGTTAAGTTATGAACAGAAAAAAATGAGAAAATCTTCACAATTTATTTAGTCGTCGAAAACAAATATTTTGTTTTAAGTCAACTCGAAAGCGGCATTTATAGCGAACATAAAATAAATTCAAATAAGCTGACGACACAAACGTTTTTAGGAAAAACAAATTCAAATAATTTTACAATATAAGTGAAATATAAAAATAAGTGAGAAATTCTTTTGTCTCCTGATGAGTAGATTTCAGAATTTGTGAAGCGACGATATATATATATATATATATATAGATAGATATACACACGACAAGATGCTTACACGTACATACAAATGCACACACACACACATACACATATATATATGACAAACTTTTTACACATACACAAATACATACATATATGTATATATATATGACAAAATCTTTACAAATACACGCACAAATACACACACACATATGTGACAAAATCTTTACACACACACACAAATACATATATATGTGGCAAAATATTTACACATACACTAATAATCACACACATATAAATATGACAAAATTTTTACACACACACGCATATATATATATATATATATATATATATATATATATATATATATATATATATCAGAATAAAGCAAATAATCTGAATAGAATCAAAGAACAATCCTATAAGTATCAACCGACAAAAGAAGAAGAAGAAAAGAAATAAGAAAAAGAGAAAAGAAAAGGAAAAAACAAAAATAGAAAAATATATAAATCTTTTTCTCCTATGTGCCGCGGTCCTTAGGACGTTGGAAATCATGACTCTCCACAACTTCCTGTCCTTTTTAGCTCTTAGTATGGTTTGTATTCTTTCTATCTCTCTTAATTCTTGTACTCTCAAGCAACATAATGAATATCCTTAGCCTATTTTCTCCCTCGCCACACTGTGTTTTTCCTTTTTGATTTTCCCCGTGTGACCATTTAAGCTGATTGACCACCTTGCATTTATACCTCTGCCGATCGCTATAGCGTTGAACTCACAGTTATTTGAATACCATTCTCTGAGCAATGTTTTGTGCTTCACACACACGGACACAGGCACACACACACACACATACACACACACACATATATATATATATATATATCGTGGATCTTAGGTTGATGGGTTCATGATTTCTGACGTAAATCTTAAGCCCAAACTGTCTGATTTTTTAATAAGTTGTATTTCATTCTGTCTTCGACAATGACTTGGAGAGATTTCATTCGAAATTAAATCAGAAACGTCGATGGTCGGCCATCGTGGCCAGTCGGTTGTGGATATTCGGCGCAATGTCGACAATTCAGAGAGATTTTCTCAAACGCTCTCAGCCACACAGACGCTGTCTTCAGAAAGCGTTGGCGTTTACAAAAGATCGGGAATATTCTGTTTGTAAGATGCTTTGTCTCAAACAAAGTCGCTGCCAGACTTACGGTTTAGAAGAAATCATTCGTTTAATGTTGTGTCTTAATCTAGACAGGTACAACACAAACAATAAATTCACATAGACGAATCTTCGTCAGGTTAAAACATGCCGTTGAATCCATTTAAACGCTGTCAGATTTCATTCTTGCAAATCAACATATTCCAAATGAAATTGAATACAGTAGCATGTATAAGTGGGGTGTGTGTATGGGGGGGTGGAGATGCTGGGACGGCCCCGGGGCTTACATATCGGGAAGACATCCAATCAAGAGTGAAATAAAAATTAAATCTAATTTGCATAAAGTGTTTATTTCAGGTTTCATCTGTTTTTACATATTTAAATTGTGTTCCTTTCTCACATTTCTCAGCACTAGGCCCTGTGTCTTAGGGGTAGACAATTAAGGAGTTGACTCCAGGCATCTTCAAACATCACCAAACCTCTGCACGTCACTGATTGAACATACTTTCATTTCAATATTAGCAATATTTTATGTGAACTCCATTCAATAGTATCTACCCTTATTGATATCTACCCTTATTAATATCTACCCTTAATAACTTGCAATGAGTATATCAGATATTCAAACTCCATACTCTATAGGATGTGCGATGGCGTAAAGTTTACCGGCGAAGTGAAGGCTGAACCTTTACAGTAATATTAACATCATCCATCTCTGGTCCGACATAATCAAATTGAGACATTACTTTTGGAGCGCTCATTATGTATGTATGCATGTATGTATGAATGTTTGCTTGCGTGTGTGTGTGTTGTGTGCGTGCATGTGCGCGTATATGTGTTCTGCATATACTTACATATATCTGCCTTTTGTGGTGCACTGGGATGAACGTGCGTGTCACAGTTGGGCCGGTCTCCGAGTTAAATGCCACAATGTGTCTGCAATGTCGCCTTCTGTACCACGTGACATGCCCGAAACGTCCGGAAGCGTTCCAACCATTTCTCTCTGGGGGGAGAGAGCATTTTCGAACCGAAACAAGACATCAGTTGTGTTAACGGAGCTGACATTTTTCCAAAGGACAGACGGAAAAATGCTCACGTGATTCGGTGAAAGATTTCCACAGACAAGATTGTAAAACATTTTTTGCAGCACAAACCTACACACTTATACGCCTGTTAGATATTTAGTACATACATTTTAGGCCAAATGTTTGGGGGCTACCCGCTGGATTTCAAAGAACTAGCTGTCTTAAAATTAATATACAAACTCTCTTCGGGCAAGAGGGTCTTTCACTATATTCAATAACAATAAAGAGATTAACCAATTTTGACAAAAGATCTCGTTAAAATACTAACTATTTTTTACCTCTCTTGTTTGCAAATGATAACATGATGGCTGGCAGATTTGATAAATGGATTCAATATGTTGGATAAGTAGGGATTAATTAAGTTAAAAAATTATGAAAAATATTAATTATTAATTCCAGAGTATGGTACCAAACGTTTGGCTAATTGTTAGGCAAACGTTTAGAGCCACACTCTGGATTTAATAATTAGTAAGTTTGATAATTTCTTTAACTCAATTAATATATATATATATATATATATATATATATATATATATATATATATATATATATATATATATATATATATATATATATATAAAGGTTATCACCTTTATTGGCGTTATCTTCAGCATCTCGACTTTCGTAGAGGGACCCTCCAGCAATCAATTCTCAATTCGTACACTCGTCAGGGGATATCAGCAATATATATATATATATATATATATATATATATATATATATATATATTGTGTGTATATTTAGGCAGCAATTTTTCATTGATGCATGTTTCATTAAATAATATAGACAAGTTTTTTTTCCATTTATTTTAAGTACGTTCCTTTCATATTGTCTGATAAGCTTAATAACATTATCATTGAAAGACGAAAGGTAATCACCATATTGATACATGTTTAAATCCAATCTAAGCTTTCGGCTTGCATAAGCCATTATCAAAGATGACAATTACTTTTCAATATATCAACCAATACACGGACGAAACAATTATGATAGTCTGTTTTTGTTGCATGAAAAATCTCAAGGCAACGACTAACTCGTGTATACGGGACAACGCCTCCATTGATAAAAAGACACGTAAAAAGTGACTGATATGGGCAGAAGATAACATGAAGGTTGACTTCTCGAAGGTTTTGGTCACTCCTCCTACCCCAATATAACGCACGCTTAAGAGAGATATGAAATTAACCCCTCCCTATACGCTACCTTGTCTCTTTAACTACAACCCTCACCCCCCCCCCTGTTAAATTAAAATATTACACTACCCATCAATTTTTAATCTCATTTTTCCTTTCATTTCGATGTTGGAAGTGTTACCTGATGATCCGGAGTCCTTTAAAAGGATTTTGGTGAAATAAATTATTGTAATGGTACTTTAAAGTGGTCTGTTTTTCATCAAATATTAGCTTTGTATTCACATTGAGCTCTCAGGATTTCATCCTCCTTGGAATTACCCATACGGTTTACCAAGTTCTTCGTACTTAAATATATATATATATATATATATATATATATATATATATATATATATATGTCACATACATATATATATATATATATATATATATATATACCGGGTATAACAGCAATTGTCCAACTGTTAGATTCAGCTTTTAAGCTTTGTATCTTAAAAATGATTAAAGATATCTTACTAGAATTCTCCGAGTTTTTTTTGTAACACGTTTAGACACTTCTTCGAGCAATACGAATGTATAATTACTCTCTAAGCTTAACAGAAGAATCGTAATGAAATCAATCATAAGCGAAAATGACATGTTCATCACTAATTAATCTTAGCTAAGCTCATACCTTGACTTAACCTCCTTTCGAAAGTAACAAATATGTTGATACAATAGTTGTCAGTAAAAATATAAACCCTACCCCCTTATATATATATATATATATATATATATATATATATATATATATATATATATATATATATTTAAGTTATAAGGAACTTGGTAAACCGAATTGGTAAATCCAAAGAGGATGAAATCCTGAGAGCTCAATGTTAGGACAGAGCTAATATGTAATGAAAAACAAACCACTTTAATGTACCATTACGATAATTTATTTCACCTAAATCCTTTTTTAAGGATTCAGGATCATCAGGTAAATCTTCCAACAACGAATTGAGAAAAAAAATGGGAGTAGAAATTGGTGGGTAGTGTAATTTTTGTATTAATTCTGGGCTGTTTATATGTAGAAAGAAGTATATTCCAGGATTATTTTCCAATTTATTCAAAATGATCTTCGAATATTATAACCTTCCAAGACTGCCTCACAGATTTTACGTGCGATTTCATTTTCAATTTTTCTCACTGCCCTTTTTACTGTCATAGCTGAAATTTCTCTCTCAGGTGCCAAACGTCTTATGGATTGAATTGGATCTTTTCTAATTGATATCTTTAGCTCTAATTTGAAATAATGATCCCTCTTCCTGTTGTGGTCATCTGATCCAGTTTCCCTCTCTACAGTTTTCCCTTTTTTAAATTTATTCACCGTTCTTGAATGAACTTTGAAGATGGAAGCCAGAGTATGAATGTTGGTACCGTTAATGAAGGCCAGGATAATCTTTTTCGTAAAACATTGCTCAGTTAGGAATACAGTAGGTTTGACACAAAACGATTTTATTCTGTTCAATTTCTAGCACAATAACTCAAAGGATTTTTCAGTGATTCTTACGACAAATAGTATCAAGATGGCTAAACGTCTTATCTGAAAATCTGAAAAAAAGAAATTCAATTAGTTTAATGTTCTTTTAGATATTAGACGTTTTGTGGGATGGACAATTTTGCTGTTAAACGATTCGGACAATTTTACTGTTACACACGGTATATATATATATATATATATATATATATATATATATATATATATATATATATATAATTATTTAAAAAAAAATATGATTCCATTTTCAAACGAATGATGACATCGATATGCGTTGAATGGATGTCATTCGTTTGAAAATAGGCACCCCGACCCTACCTTGACTTAACCTCCTTTCGAAAGTAACAAATATGTTGATACAATAGTTGTCAGTAAAAATGTAAACCCTACCCCCTTATTAAAATGACTGGTTTTCTCTGTTTCCATAGAAATTAATATTACAAATATATATGCTTATAAAGCTCCGTAAATTTCAAAATTTGTTATACCAAAATTCGCTTGAGAATGAAACAGAACTAGATACTTTAATTTAATTTAATTTAATTTTTATAATTAAATTGGATTTTTTAGCTTCTGTTTTTGAAACACGAGAACTCTTATGTAGCGATGGAATCATATTTTTTAAGACATAATTATAATATAGGCTCTACTTGTGCATTGAGCTCTGTTTTTTTAAATAAATCAAAAATACTAAAGAACTTCAGATTATTAACGGTTCTTTCTTATTTTTCTATACGCACACACACACACACACACACACATATATATTATACACTGTTACATTAGAACATGCTCTAATACATGCGTGTATAATAAATATTTATTGCTCTACTTTTGTATTGAGCCCTGTTTTAAATTAATGCTTTGAACGTTGAAATCTTATTCTTGTGGCCGTCGTTTCATAGGAACTGACCCTAATACGTCAATAAACGACACGAGAGTCCAGCATATATATATATACTAGCAGTAGAGCCCGGCGTTGCCCGGGGATATAACAGTAAGAGATTGATCAAGTATCGACCATCATAAAGACTGAAAAATAAAATTGTATTTATCATCTTCGAAATATTTTTGTTTTTTGTCTAACAGATTTCTTATGTCGGCATTTTAAAATTATTTCTTAATACTTTCTTTTAAATATTGAATTAATTTGAAACAGAACCAATGCCTTATAGATCTGCCTTGTACGAAATTGCAAAGGGAATTATAAAGACGGCCCTAAAGTCCGTGGAACTTTGTTTCCCTAAAGATCAAGAATTATCCGATGTTTGGATTTGTACAATCAGTAGAGATCGTTGTTTTTTTTAACTTTTTCTTTTTCACCTGCTAAATTCAGCAGAGTGAGTATTTTTAAAAATGTTTTTTATTAAAAACATAAGTTAATTTTATTGAAACTTTAATGGTAAAATTAATACGATGTCTTTGTGATTCAGAACATCAAAAAAAAACCAAAAAAAAAAAAAAACCCAAAAAAACTCATTTTTCTTTTTTTTTTTTTTTTTTTAACATTTTTTAATAGTTCCTAGCGCGTCCGAAATTTTCGGTAAAAAATCTTGTTTTCTTTTTTTGTCTCCTCCAAAAGATAAGGACAGATAACCCATCATTTTCAATCGTTTTTTTTTTGTTTTTTTTTTTCTATTTAAGAAAAAAAGATGAAAAATCTCGCGTTAGTGCGTGTATGGAGGCCAAGCGTAAGGGGAGGAGGGGGATGACCCTAGCGCCCCAAAATGGCACCCACGTGTGGACAATTATTGAAGTTTAAAGTCAATTATGAGTCGAAACGACGAAAATTCTCGTAAACCCCGAAGTAAGACACATAGACCCTCGTAAAAGACTCACCTGCAGGAACCAAAAAAAAAAAAAAAAAATAAAATAAAAAAATAAAAAAGGGATTAAGCAGAAAAGTCGGGTACAAGTACTGTGTTCTTTCCTTACTAATTATCATCTTCGAAATATTGTTATTTTTTGTCTATCAGATTTCTTAAGTCGACATTTTTGAAATTATTTCTTAATACTTTCTTTTAAATATTGAATTAATTTCAAATATTAGGTTGGAGCAAAAATAATGACGTAATAATGTTGTTTTTTAACGTTAAAAAATACGTCATTATTACATCATTATTTTTGCACCAACCTAATAGAACCAATTCCTTATAGATGCCTTGTACCAAATTACAAAGGGAATTATAAAAACGGCCCTAAAGTACATGGAATTATCCTTCCCTAAAGATAAAGAATTATCCGATGTTTGGATTCGTACAATCAGTAGAGATCGTTAGATTATTGTTTAAGGTTGATGGACACGCATGTCTTAATTAGTTTTTTTTTTTTTTTACGAATTGGTCAAACCCAAACTCAAACAAAAAACATTGTTTTCAATCGTTATGAGTCCATCGATTGAATAGAATTTTATTAAAAACAATTGTCTTGTAAATTGAATTTTTAAAGCATTCTGAATATAAAAATAAAGAAAAAAGTGTGCAAGACAATAAGAAACACTACCTGCCAAAAAAAAGTGAAGTTTTGTTGAAATCGGCTGAAAAATGTAGGAAATCCCATCCGATATATAAACGAACACACACACACAAACAACCTGGGTTTTAACCTGATGTGAGTTGTCCCCCTTTCATTAATGCCTCTTAATCGTGTTTTCAAATTGATTTTGTGCAGAAACAATTGTGTTTTCCAATTTTTGGCGCTGTTAGAACCACCGCAGGGTAATTTTACGTAGTCCTGTGAAGTTTTGGTGAAATGTAGGAAATCTGATCCAATATATAAACGTTACAGACACACACACAATCTGCGTTTTATAATAAGTAATATATATATATATATATATATATATATATATATATATATATATATATATATATATATATATATATATATATACATGGAGGTACGGTGGGATATCTTGACTGTGTTTTGAAAAAAAGGAAAACATTTTATAAAACATACATGCAACAAAGTATTTCTTATTTAACAGTTAAAACATTTCATCCTTGAAAATGGCTAAATGTATAGCCGAAAGCGCTCGGAAGAAAAGAACATTCGGACAGTTTTTATACAATTTATCATCTGAAAAGAAAAAATAATTATTAGATCGCATGAGAAATTGTATAAAAAAGTAAATAAAAGCACCTTGTCTGTCGTATCCAATGCAATGTGCATGAAAGAAGGATTGCTGCCTAAACACACACACACACACACGCACACATATATATATATATGAATGTGAAAATGTGCTAAATAAAGAGATATGAGCAACCATATATGTCTCACTTACGACCTAGAATTAAAAAAAAATAACCGTATTGAAAATTTAATAACTTCCAGTACCTGATGAATGAGAAAGCCATGAATCTTTTAGTTGTCTACCAAACATAGGTATATGTGTAATTAATAATATACACAAGATGTATGTGTGTGTTTGCGTGTTCGAGAGAAAGAGAAAGAGAGAGAAAGGAAATGAGAGAGTAAGCTGAAAAATAACAGCGAAATGCACTTTTAATGCATTGAAGGGAGATCTGAAGTTGCGGCCTCGTTCTTGAATATCTAATAAAAATTTAATGAATTCGCATCAAATTTATATCATTAAAAAGAATTGATGGAAAATCCGATATAAAAATTATATTCTCCAATATAGGGAAACAGAATTCTTGGGACTTGAAATTGTATTTAAAATTTTATAAATAAAAATCATTATGAATATATAGAAAATCATTTGAAATATTTCAGCGTCAAAATAGACAGACGTTTGAAAATGATAGACAAGAATTCAAAGAAAGCTTTGATATTTATTCCTTGATTAAGGAAATTGCAATTTTGATAACAAATATGAACGCAACATCATCCATTTTTATTGATCTATCTCGGTCTGTTTATATCTATCTATCTATCTATCTATCTATCTATCTATCTATCTATCTATCACAATTTTTTCATATCTATCTACCTATCTATCTATCTATCTATCTATCTATCTATCTGTTCATATCTATCTATCTATCTATCTATCTATCTATCTCTGCAGATATCTCTGAGATGAGGTATTATGATTATTTACATTATTCAGATTATTATTCTCATCTTCATTACCATATTCACAGCCTGTCGGTGGTTGTACGCCTCGGCCTTCTTGTGGTGATTGAAATTTCGAACTGAACACTTTCGAACCACTTGGATAAAGACTTTGGTTAGGTCCAGTGACTAGAGCCAAAGAGTTGTGATTTCAGTACCAGGCAACAGCAGTGGTGAACCAAAAAACTGGGAGAGTTGAGTTAAAGGGAAATAACTGAGACATCTGGAAGAGGCACAGCACGTGGAACTAGAACAATCTACCCCAGTGTACGAAATAAAGCGTTCGATTCGAAATTCCAAACCCCGGAAGAAAGCCGGTTAGTACAACGGCTGAAACGCTGTGAATATGGCAATGAAGATGAGGATAACAGTCCGAATAATGTAAATAATCTAAATAAACTATTTCAATCTATCTATCTATCTATCTATCTATCTATCTATCTATCTATCTATGAACACGCTGAGATGATTAGATAGATAAATAGAAAGACGGAGAGAATTTGTGAAAGGCAAATTTCAGTGCATGGTAAATTCCTAAATTAGCAAGAAACTGGAAAGAGTTTTCGGTGAGAAACGAGTTACTGAACGAGTTTGCTGTTAATTCAAAGAGTCACCCCACCCCCCTCCACACTGCCACCTTTAATAAAAACCCGAACAAGGATTAAAGTGAAAGAAAATAAAAATAATATATATTTATATATATATATATATATATATATATATATATATATATATATATATATATATGTATATATCTATGTATGTGTGTGTGTGTTTATTTTGCCACAAAAATGGCGCTCGTTTTCATTGTAAATGGCTTTTCAGAAAATGTAATCCCGTTGCACTAATTAAGTCCTGGAACTGCGAACGATTCACTGAATGATCGTTTCTCGGATTAATGGCTGCGATGGCATTTAATGCGCAGGTGCAAACCTGGAGCAGTTAAGGCTCCAATATGGCTACCGTTTTGGCAACATCTTTTTAAAATTTGTGAGCACACGCGTAAGGGGACATTTTTTGTTTGCTTCGGCGAAAAGAGTGTAAAATAAATAAATGGATATAGTCAATAAATAAAAGTTACTTTAAAACACACACACACACACACACACACACACAAACACGTACCCCCCCCCCAACACACACAAGGGCACAAATGTCGGTTTAAAACAGAAACAAAAATCTTGTCGTATTTACGAGTGTCATATATTTGTACTGGGCACCTCGAAGCGGTGTAATGGTTAGCAAGCTTGGCTCGCTAGAACAATTCCGACTGAGTAGTGACTTCGATCCTCACTGGGTGCTCACTTGTGCCACATCTAATCTACGCTTGGAAAATCACTATCATACTTGTACAAACACACTGTAGATATCATTAGGCATTCGATCATAAATACATACTAATGCATCTTCTTCTTTTATGGGCCGTGTCCCTTCAGGATGTATGCGATCATGGATCTCCACAATTTCCTATCCTTTGTGGCTTTAAAAAGTGTTTTTCCTTAATATCCTTCTCAGTTCATATTCTGCCATTCATTTAAGCAAACTCGCTAAGAATGGCACTTTTCCTTTTTGCTTTTCATCTCATCAATATACCCTCTGAGTGTCATATTCTCTAACCCTTCTTTCCTCATATTGTGTTCCAGAAATTTCAGCTGTCTCTTTTTTTAATCTAAGCACAATTGACATTTTCGTTCTCATTTCCCTTGAAATTTCCTCGTTGCTCACAAGTTTAGTTCATGATATTCTCAGAATTCGTTTATAGAGCCATCTTTCTATTGTTTCAAGTCTCTGTGAGGTGACTGTTTAGCATTCACTGACGTATAGAAGAATTGTTATTAAACAGCAGTTTAGGTAACTTTTCTTTGTTTCTAAGGAAGCTTTTCTCATTCTTTTTTTTATTTATTTTGATTATTTTTTGATGACAGCTTTCTTTATCGCAATCTGGCTTTGAACATTTCACTCCAATTTTTTATAGTCTCTTATAACACTTTCAAGATATTTAAAGTTCTGCTCCTGCCTTCGATGTGCCCAATTTCTAACTCAAATCTTTAATGTGTCCCTTTCGCTAATAACTATACATTCTGTCTTCTTACGATTTAATGAGAATCATTACTTCTCGCTCACTTTTACCTTGTCTAGAAGTATCTGAAGTTTTTCTTGCCTGCTATCAATACAATTTAATGAGAATCTTTACTTCTCGCTCAATTTTACCTTGTCTAGAAGTATCTGAAGTTTTTCTTGCCTGCTATCAATACAATTTAATGAGAATCTTTACTTCTCGCTTACTTTTATCTTGTCTAGAAGTATCTGAAGTTTTTCTTGCCTGCTATCAATACAATTTAATAAGAATCTTTACTTCTCGCTTACTTTTACCTCGTCTAGAAGTATCTGAAGTTTTTCTTGCCTGCTATCAATACAATTTAATGAGAATCTTTACTTCTCGCTCACTTTTACCTCGTCTAGAAGTATCTGAAGTTTTTCTTGCCTGCTATCAATACAATTTAATGAGAATCTTTACTTCTCGCTCACTTTTACCTCGTCTAGAAGTATCTGAAGTTTTTCTTGCCTACTATCAATACAATTTAATGAGAATCTTTACTTCTCGCTCACTTTTACCTTGTCTAGAAGTATCTGAAGTTTTTCTTGCCTGCTATCAATACAATTTAATGAGAATCTTTACTTCTCGCTCACTTTTACCTTGTCTAGAAGTATCTGAAGTTTTTCTTGCCTGCTATCAATACAATTTAATGAGAATCTTTACTTCTCGCTCACTTTTACCTCGTCTAGAAGTATCTGAAGTTTTTCTTGCCTGCTATCAATACAATTTAATGAGAATCTTTACTTCTCGCTCACTTTTACCTTGTCTAGAAGTATCTGAAGTTTTTCTTGCCTGCTATCAATACAATTTAATGAGAATCTTTACTTCTCGCTCACTTTTACCTTGTCTAGAAGTATCTGAAGTTTTTCTTGCCTACTATCAATACAATTTAATGAGAATCTTTACTTCTCGCTCACTTTTACCTTGTCTAGAAGTATCTGAAGTTTTTCTTGCCTGCTATCAATACAATTTAATGAGAATCTTTACTTCTCGCTCACTTTTACCTTGTCTAGAAGTATCTGAAGTTTTTCTTGCCTGCTATCAATACAATTTAATGAGAATCTTTACTTCTCGCTCACTTTTACCTTGTCTAGAAGTATCTGAAGTTTTTCTTGCCTACTATCAATACAATTTAATGAGAATCTTTACTTCTCGCTCACTTTTACCTTGTCTAGAAGTATCTGAAGTTTTTCTTGCCTGCTATCAATACAATTTAATGAGAATCTTTACTTCTCGCTCACTTTTACCTTGTCTAGAAGTATCTGAAGTTTTTCTTGCCTGCTATCAATACAATTTAATGAGAATCTTTACTTCTCGCTCACTTTTACCTTGTCTAGAAGTATCTGAAGTTTTTCTTGCCTGCTATCAATACAATTTAATGAGAATCTTTACTTCTCGCTCACTTTTACCTTGTCTAGAAGTATCTGAAGTTTTTCTTGCCTGCTATCAATACAATTTAATGAGAATCTTTACTTCTCGCTCACTTTTACCTTGTCTAGAAGTATCTGAAGTTTTTCTTGCCTGCTATCAATACAATTTAATGAGAATCTTTACTTCTCGCTCACTTTTACCTTGTCTAGAAGTATCTGAAGTTTTTCTTGCCTACTATCAATACAATTTAATGAGAATCTTTACTTCTCGCTCACTTTTACCTTGTCTAGAAGTATCTGAAGTTTTTCTTGCCTGCTATCAATACAATTTAATGAGAATCTTTACTTCTCGCTCACTTTTACCTTGTCTAGAAGTATCTGAAGTTTTTCTTGCCTGCTATCAATACAATTTAATGAGAATCTTTACTTCTCGCTCACTTTTACCTTGTCTAGAAGTATCTGAAGTTTTTCTTGCCTGCTATCAATACAATTTAATGAGAATCTTTACTTCTCGCTCACTTTTACCTTGTCTAGAAGTATCTGAAGTTTTTCTTGCCTGCTATCAATACAATTTAATGAGAATCTTGACTTCTCGCTCACTTTTACCTTGTCTAGAAGTATCTGAAGTTTTTCTTGCCTGCTATCAATACAATTTCATCTTCAAGTCTGATTTTGTTAAGACTTTTTTCACCAATAACAAATCTTGGTAGGACTTTAATTATCTTGAGATTGCCTCGCTGTATGTGTTACCTGCATCTGATGAGAAGATGTATCTTTGTCTTACGCCAACTTTGTATCTTAATAGACAAAGATGTAAATATCCATTCACTGGTATATATTTAAGGTAGGCTATATTTATCGATTAAAGTGCGCAATATCAGGAATAGGGCGTATGTTAGATATAAAAGTGCAGATTGAGGTCAAAATCCAGCGGCAGCAGTCTGTTTCATGATTAAACGCAATCTTCAGGCCATGTGATTTGTCTCGACTATTTATATATGCTGTTCAACGGTGCGTTATGGGTAGCAAGGTCTAATGGATTATCGTAACGATTACTGAGTGAGTGGTAACGGTTATGTTCCAAATTATCCTAGAGGCTATTGTGTAGAAATAATTGTGAATCCGAATGCAGTCACACACACACACACACACACACACACACACACACACACACACACACACACACACACACACACACATATATATATATATATGATTATTTTACCCTAAGCAAATCAATAAAGGTTCTAAGATGCAATGGGTTACATAGTTTTATAGAAGATATACTATTAAGAAGAGAGGACAATAAAAGAACAAGATTTAAGAAGGCAGAAGATAACGATGGACATTGCATTTAAATTTTTGAAGACAAAAGTTGTTGACTGGGAAACACGAAGCCTGAGGAAAGTTCTGCAAACGAGTGATACAATAAAAGAAACTGTTAGCATAGAACTTACGGTAACATCTAGACATTTAAAATGTAAAATGATGAGACCGTGCCGCCAATCTAGTACTGCGCTTCAATTCATAAAGTCTAGGTACCATAACGGAATGTTAATCAGAACAATTACCATGAAATTATTTATAGAAAAGGCACAGTGAAGCTACGTTACGGTGGTGGGAAAGTGACTGAAACCGAGATGTCAGGCTGGGATTGATAACATTGCAGATTCTTCTTTGTATTTTATCAAGAATCTCTAAATATCTAGCAGGAACACCAGGCCAGATGTGAAAGCAATAATCAAAGCATGACAGATTTATAAATATGTAAGATAGACTCTAGAAAGAAAATACTGTGATCAACTTTCGTAGCTTCAGACTTCATGAGTTACTCTCCTGGAAGTTACCATCAGCCATGAAGTCAGTTTCTATTCTAATAATAAATTTGGGTACGTAATTCCGACAGACTTATAATTTCCACGGCATGCTGTCATTAACGACATCATCAAAAGAGGTTTGGATGCAGCTGGGTTCCCTTCCCAAATCGACCCGTAGGCCTCGACCGCGGTGATTGAAAGCAGCCGGGTGGCATTACCATTTTCCCTTTTAAAATGGAGAAGTCGTTGATTTGGGATGTGACCTGTGCGGATACATTTCGGCCGGTAATTTGATCAGGTCTGCGGTTGAGCCGGGGTCCGTCGCCCGGGACGCAGAGATTAAAAAAAAAATAGTTAAATATTCTTTACTTGCTGATAGATTTTTTTTTTTACTCCTGTGGTAGTGGAGACTTCTGGGTTTATTGGCCCTCGTTCGATGGCGTTCCTTCGGAGGATTGGTGCGATGGCGTCTCGATTACGGGATGAGCCTCGTGAAACGGAGTGGCTCTTGCAGCGTGTCTCACTGGCCATGGTTCGAGGTAAGGCTTTCCCCATCATTGTGGCTGGCAGAGGATAGCAAAAAAATTGTTTATTGTTACGTTGTTCTGGAATTGTCATCGGTGGTCAACTGTCAACTCGTTTTGTTTCAATAAATTTTAATTTTCTCCATTTATTATTACTTAAAGCAGAGAATATAAAATGTTAAACAATTTTAGTAAAAGTCAGTCATTTTTTTTCTCTTGTTCCTCGAGCAACACCAGCTTGGGAAAAATAATATTTAATTATTTTAAACACACACAATTCCATACACACACAACACATTTTTCATTATCAACCTGATGAAGCCATATAGGGACGAGATGTATTATTGGATATTATTTTCGAAATTTACTTTTATGAACGTTTTTCCATATGTCAATAACTTTATATATATATAAATAGAATGCGATAGATAATTATGAAACCAAACTGAGAAACGGAACAGATTGAGAAACATGCACACACACATATACAGACACAGAGAGAGGAGTGAGTGAGTGTGTGCGTGTGAGAGTGAGATAGCTATCTATCTATCTATCTATCTATCTATCTATCTATCTATCTATCTATCTATCTATCTAGCTAGCTAGCTAGCTAGAGAGAGAGAGAGAGAGAGAGAGAGAGAGAGAGAGAGAGAGAGAGAGAGAGAGAGAGTGTGTTTGATAGAGAGAATAACGAAAGAAAAATGAACCCAACGTAAATAGCAGCAATCCAATCTATATAAGGAGGTGATGAAAACTCGTGCCAGAAATTTTCATCACCTCCTCACATATTCCTTCAAACCAAAAAAAATAATAATAAAAAAAAAATACAAGATATTTAATTTTAGTAAGAAAGAGCGAATTGTTCCGGGGTCGACCATAGAGTGGTACTCTCTTAGTGTGTTACATAATCATGCAAAACTTACACTTGTACAGAAACTGAATGGTCCTGAACGCACACGCATATACGCAAAAAAAAAAAAAAAAAAAAATTCACAAACATAGGACATTGACGAACCGGAATTTCTTAAACATGTATCCTTTCTACAAATGATAAAAAAGATTTCGACTCCACAATTCAATACACACACACACACACACGCACACACACACGCGCACACACACGCACACACGCGCAGAGATGCGGATGCGCATGCCAACATCCCAAAAGGAATTTGCACGCAACTTGCATTTAGAAACTGTTTATTTTTCTTTTTTTATTTTATTCAGCAATCTTAGCGCTTATTGATTTGAAGAGCATTTCGTTTATTTGCTTTCAAGGTTTCGATTAGCCGGCTTATGCGCACCAAGATCGCATTTGCCGCCAATAAAGTTGTCGACTGCTACACACGTTTCGCGCACCTTTGAAAATTGTCAGCCATTTTCACCTGAGTTTTCACAGAAGCCTATCCATTGAATGGAATCCAATAAAATGGAAACCGCCCTCTGCGACAATATAGGGAGTCAAAAAAAAAAAAAAAGAAAAATAGAAAGCAGATTGAACTGAGAGATAGATAAGCTTGGGATTAGATAGAAACGGATTGAAATAAATTAGGAGTGTGATATGAGCCGACTGATATCTATCTATCTATCTATCTATCTATCTATCTCATCTGTTCATATCTATCTCAACCCGTTCCTATCTATCTATCTATCTATCTATTTATCTATCTATCTCATCTGTTCATATCTATCTCAACCCGTTCCTATCTATCTATCTATCTATCTATCTATCTATCTATCTATCTATCTCATCTGTTCATATCTATCTCAACCCGTTCCTATCTATCTATCTATCTATCTATCTATCTATCTATCTATCTATCTATCTCATCTGTTCATATCTATCTCAACCCGTTCCTATCTATCTATCTATCTATCTATCTATCTATCTATCTATCTATCTATCTATCTTGTATATTTATTTATATATCTCTTTCCTTATCTATCTATCTATCTATCTATCTATCTATCTATCTATCTATCTATCTCATATTCATATCTAAGTTTGCTAACACAACTATTGATGGCTTCTTAACACTTTCGTCGGCCCATATTCATTCACAAAGTTTGGGTCAAAATTATGGATTATGGATTATGGATTTCAGACCCTGCCCAAAGAAAAGTAGAACCGGGTTGCAGTGTTCAAATCTCGGCCCTGTTCGTTTCGTTCATTTTCACACCATTTCTCTTAGGAAAGGCTTGAATCCATCCGCTCCCCCGCCCGAATGTAAGCAAGGCACAATGGACTCTCTAGCTTTTTTTGGCAACCAATCTAGGTGAAGGAAAAGTCAGACTTCAAAACCGGTTGGATGTGAGGCTGACAACTTACACCCCGTAAAATCCAACTTGCTATAGAGATTACAGCAGCACCAAGCATGGTGAGGCTGTGGTCTTAAATTCCAATGGGGAGTTTAATGGTACCACAGAGGAAGTGTGGATTTAGGACAGACACGTAGATGTAAACAGACTGAGATGGATATATATATATATATATATATATATATATATATATATATATATATATATATAAAGAGAGAGAGAGAGAGATAGAGATAGAGAGAGAGATAGTATGTGTGTGTGCGTGTGTGTGTGTGAGTGAGAGAGAAAAGTGTAGAAAGAGATTAGATAAAATATCACGTTGAATAATGGAATTCTTGAGGCATAAACGCCTTTTGTCTTCTGATTTAAAAACCCCATAAACTTTTGGATGTATTCCGGTTTGGACAATTTGGGCCGAAATTCATGTGAAAATCACATACCAATCAACCGGAAGCAGTCAGTGAGGCGAATAATAAAATTTAATGTCTGGTAGGATAGAGATATTAGTGCCTGGGATGCCTCATATCAAATAATGGCTTCTTCATAACCAAGGGAAAATATCCGGAAAAATACAAAATGGATGGCGATTTCTAATTTTGCTTATTGTGAATCGCT
>OZ010599.1:3361019-3391019 GCA_963932145.1 Acanthosepion lycidas | reverse complement strand
ACTTGGAACGATTAAGAATACTTATACAGGCATTAAGAAAATAGCCGGGAATCCATCTTTATCTGAAATACAGAAGATACTGTTAACAAGCATTGCTAACATATTTTCTTAATCGGGTTCATCCCAGATACGGCAATAAAGCCACAAAGATACAAGGGGTAAATATTTTTATTATTACGAAGGGAGGTAAACACAACACAAAACAGATTTAACACAGATTAAGAAAATCTAAATTCTTTTTCGCCATCAATTGTTAAAACACTATTGTAAAAATCATTTATTCATCATCAATTATTAAAATAAATATAGAAGTCTGTGAATAGCACTTTAGACAGAACAGCTTCTGTAAATCTAAAAATTGCCCTTAGGTATGGTTCTCTTGTCAATAAGTTGAACCCACTGAAGACAGCAGTCACAGACCACAGAATCCTCGTTGTTCAAGTCCTGCCTCCACAGCTCATAAAACTACTGCTCAGAAGATCTTTATCACTGACAAAGTAGCCAAGTATCTGTAGATTTCGGTCACTAGATGATTTCTTAATGAGTAGATTTGGTTTATCAAGTCCTGATATTTTTCTTGGGAAGTTCTATAGCAGTATACTGTTTGGTCCTTTGGGTTTACTCTTTTTCTTTGACTTTGGAGGCAAATTGACATTGTCCACGTTACGATCAACAGATTCTGGAACTGCACAAGGCTCTGGAACTGTAAGTGCTTCAGGTTCTTTTATGATTGCAGATGGTTCTATATCGGTAGAAGTTGGCTGATGATTATCCAGGTCCAGCAGAATATCCTGTGTTGCGCATTCAATCATGTTGAGGTCATTGCCAATTGTCAATGTCAGTTGGTGGGGTAGATCCTGCACAACAACTTCCACAATCGCAGTCTCTTTTCCCGCTTCCCACATCATTTCTCTAAAACACAAAACCTTTGCTTACCGTCTTCGCCACATTCTGTCCAAGTAGGAGTGCCTTCTTGTATTTATCATTGGCAGTCACATGACATAGCTGTTCAGGAATGCTGTCACCTAGAGACTCGAACATCCGGTGACCTGTTTTGTACTTCTGCACAATCCAACGTTTAGCAGCTAATTCAGTAGCAAACAGCCCAATTTACTGCTTGGCTCTCAGTGCAAATATGCAACGATATAGCAGGGACATTGATGTGTGGAATGTACACAGACAGGATCTGATTGTAACACTGATGTCTCGCTCTGATGATTCATCAGTAAAGGTTCTTGGACGGTGACATACTATGCTTGGACTAACTGTGCTTCTCACGTAGGTTGGGGGCACCTTGAGGTTGTGTAATGGTTAGCTTGTCTCGCTAAAACAGCTACAATTGGAGAGTGAGTTCAATCCTCACTGGGTGCCCTATACTTTTGAACTTGTACCGTATCTAAGCTACGCTTAGAAAATCAATACTTGAACGTATATGGTGTTAGGTACTGCATGGCTGATGCAATTCTCTGATGGGTACTGCAGGGTACTTTGTAGAACAGTTAGGTCGCTTTTCCGTCACGCTTTGTTCGCACGATATGAAAGAAAGAAAGGAACAGTAGCAAGAACTCCACTGTTGAATAATGGCTTGACATTCTGCTTCTGAAATTGAGATTCTCAGCTGTTGTTGGCCCTCTTACCCAGAGACATCTGTTGGTGCTTGAGTCACTCTACCCACTGTTTTCTTATATGATACCTGTTAGTATCATAGTACCCTAAGTATATTGTGCAGTTGTGTGGCTCTGAGGTTTTTCATAATGAGTGTTGTATTCATCTTCTAGTTTTTGGATGACAGTTGTTCTCTCCCTACCATTTGCTCTGTTGTAATTTCACGTTTAAATGTTCGAAGTGGTTTTGTGGTCACTAATGTACATTGTGATGACTAAGCTCTGTTCATTTGCATTAGATCTCATGGGCGGTCAACTTTGAATGTAGACTGGTTTCGTCGCTGTCCGGGGAATTTACTTATGTCTCTTCTTTCACCATGCACACAAGAGTACCACAGATCATATTACTTGATATCAGGATTGAACTTCGGCAATCTCTTCTGAGGTGCAGAAATTTTTCTGCTGTTTTCAACTGCACAAAGTTAGTAGATTGATAACTTTTCCGTTTTATTTCTAGTTCAGCAAATGAAATGAAAGTAACACTGAGTTCTGTGGCTATACTAAATGAATACTGTTTGTTGTTTTATGATATATATATATATCCGTTACAGAATTGTAGAAAAATGCTATAGATTTAAGAACTGTCACTGGAAATTCATTTTTTGTACAAGACCGGTTGAACAAAATCTCGATTAGGATATATATATATATATATATATATATATATATATATATATATATATATATATATATATATAATACAGAGGTTACCTAATAAAATAAGGGCAAACGAAAGGGTATCAATATAATCAGTACGAAAAACATTTATTGAATATTAATTATTAACCATATGGCAGAATTGAAACACGGAAAGAAAAGTTTTTAGTCCGGAATTTTCGGGCACGCCTGTGTCCTTCATCAAAGGCGCGAGAAATGAAAAGCGAAAGTTTTTGTGGACGGTGTGTTTTTTGGTGGAGATCATATTATTAGCAAAACCCCGATCTCTGTTTGAATCCTCGCTGTGCGAAACGTTTTATGAAAATAAATTTCATTTTAAACTTTTGATCGATGTAAAAGCGTTAGGCCGGTCCTTTATTATTAGTGGGGGGAGTAGGGGGTGAGATTGTAGACATAGATGAATAGAGTTATAGGTTGCGGGGTGGGGGAGACCTCTCGCGTATGGTCTGTGTAGCCGAAAATTGTTCGTCTAAAATGTCTATTTCAGAACGATTGGTTCTTGTTAGAATAACTTGTCAATTTCAGACACACGCGCTGTAGTTAGGGTCACATCCGACGAGATGAAAAAAATGGTGGGGGAACAAAGGAAAATATAAGAATAAAATATAATTAAATGAAATAAAATGAAAGAAAAAAAGAAGGAAGGAACAAATAAAAGGGTAAAACATTTGGATAAAAATTTTGGAAACCCATTGTTAAAAATGTAGTGGGGTGCAGAAGATATATATTCTTAGTTTTAAAACACTGCTTATGTTTACCGTTAAAGAAAGCCTTGGTATGTATTTTACCATGATCGGCAAAATAACCTATTCGTTCCCTTTTGTAGTCACATATTTTTTCTTGAGGTTTCCCCTATGTATTCTTTGTGTCTTCAATTATTACGGATTTTAGAGTAAATTCCTTCTTAGATTCTTAGCTTATTATTTTGTTTTGTATTAATCGAGTCTTTTATTGTTTTAGAAACATTTGTAACATCTTTTATATTGAGATAAATTCTTTTCAATTGTAATTGTGATAGAGTTGATGCGTACAACAATATATTTTCATTCGTTGAGTTTCTCAGAAAAGTTAGTTTTTCATTTTTTAAATAATTTACGTGCCGCAAAAGAGAATCTCAGGACCAGAGCTTATAACGTTGTTAAAACCGGATCTCCCTGAAGTTGCAAGACTTTCTCTTGCAGCCACTGTGAGGGAAACTTGCCCCGTTAAGCATTAGGCCAACAGCTAATCCTAAATCTATGTTTGCTAAGGCCAACCACGGCAGCAATGAAAATATATTTAAATAGAAATGAAAATATTTTTGGTAGCCTTGAGCCACACCCTTTGCCAATGTGGTTCCTGGCGTCTGATTTCCCTTTCCAAGCCTCTAATCATTGCGCTACATGAACATTTAACGGTCACACATGAAAGAGCGTGATACAAACCAACATGCCTAAGAGACGTGTTACATAAGTTTGAAGCAGTAATGATCTGTTGCACAGAGAAATGACTGTCTAGTTCATAATATCAACTAAATGTCACATTTTTAGTATCACCCTGTGAGAATCGTACTCACTACGGTAGTATGTTTGAGAGATTTGCATGCCAGTCACATCTTCACAGTGAAACAACCACCACCAGAAGAAAAGAAAAAACAAAACCAAAAAAAACAAAAAAAGAAAACGATCTCCTGAGGTCCTAGCGCTGAGCGCATGCGTTAAAAATTGTATCCATAAAACACACAAATTATAAATCAAGTTTACGCGATGAAAGCATTTTATTTAATCCCCCAAGCGAAAAGTCAGAATTATTAATAATTTCCAAATATTTGTCGAAATAAAATGTTAAAATTTTTTTCCTTTTTTTCTTCTAATTCTTTAGCAGTGAAGCTGAACACGTAAATTTCGAGGTTATTTCGTTGGTTTTGCAATATTTTGCAAAGTAAAGTGTCAATCTGCTTTATTTTGAGTACATTTAGGAAGGGAAGGGGTCCACAGTGAATTAATATTTATTTATAGCGGCCATTCGTGGTGAGTTATTTTTTTTATCGATAGGGGTATCAAATAAACTGTAGAAGAAAGACGATTCTGAAAAATAAATATGATAGAGTCAAAGTTAACGTATTTGAATAAATTATAGGCATATGGCATAAGAGTAAAGCCATTCGGAAAAAAAAACAACAAACAAATAAACAAACAAGCTCATGAATTCACTTCTTGCATCGTTCTGTCACTTTGCTAGAAATATATTGACTCCAAAAGCATTCGTAACTGAGATGAATACTAATGAAAATCTTTCTTTTATAACTACCTTGTTTGCCATAGTAGCTGAAAAAAGCTATTACCTATCTACTTTTACGTGCCGCGTCCCTTCAGATGATGGCTCTCCCCATTTTCTATCCTTTTTAGCTCTCAGTATATATTTTTATCTTCCAATCTTTATTTTGTCATTCATTTACACGAGCTTGTGAGAAATGTTTCTCTCTGTCCCAATGTCATGTGAATATTAAATTGACCAAACCCTCTTTCCTCATTTAGTTGTCTCTTTTTGATTCGAAGCACAAGTATCCATCTTTTTTTCCGTTTTCCCTAAAACTTCCTCCTTGCTCACATGTTCTGTATCTTATATTCTCAGCATCTTTCTGTAGAGTCACATTTTTGTTACTCGAAGTCTGTTCTTCAACTGTTCCCAACGATGACTGCTATAAAAAAAGGATCGATTTTAGAAAGCAGTTCAGCTCTCTTTTCTTTGTTTCTAATGGATATTTTCTATTTCTAAATACCTTGCTTAGCTTCTTGAAGGCTTCTTTCGCTTTCCCAATGCGCCTTCGGATTTCGGTGTCACATTTTCCGTCCTCTGTTAAAACATTTCCAAGATAGTTTCTGTATTCGATTTATTTTGATGCGTTCAATTCGCAACTCGCATCGCAGGCTGTCATTGTTAATGCTATGTCCCGGAAAGGGATATATTTGTTCGAAGTAGCAAAGTGGTTGTTGACTACTATAACTGGGTAGGACAATTTAGCAGGTAACCGTAATGAACTGGTCCTCGTCGTAGTGGTAGGCAATAGGCGTAGTCCATGTACCTCCACATCAGTCTGTATTTATGACTGACACCAGCCAATCATATTACTGTAAGGGGAACCCAGCTGTATGCATATTCATTACATCAGTTAACAAACATATATTCTGTTTACTTACTGCCAATAGTCCTTTCTTCCCACTTTTCTTTATTACATTCCTGCAGTTTTCATTCTCTTTCTGTCACCAACGAAGCGCCACTTCCGGTTATTATGTTAAGATTGTACCATCTGGCAAGACTTCTAGTTTAATTATAGTCAAGATAAGAATTGGGTTTTAACCAAATTAATCCAAGTCTGGTACATGGCCACTCTAAAAGAACTCTCATCAAAGATCGAACTGAGTAGTAATGTCTTGCAAGGTTAGAATGATGTTTAATTCAACCCACTAAGCGCATTTGTTATGCTGTGACGGCATTTAATCCTTTCATTTCCGTGTTGATTGCATAGTGGCTCGTTATAGATTTCTACTCTTTTGTGAATTGCCCTGTTATCTTCAGAAGGACAATGGAGTAGCTTTCAGTTTCGTTCTCCACGATTTGAAATTCAGAGTTTTCCTTCTCTTCGATTGGTTGCCACACAAGACTAGAGAAGCTACTCTACCCTCTATTTGACACTTAGCTGCGGTGAGAAGAAGAGAGTCTCTGTCTTTTCCAAGAGCGTTAATGCGAAAATAAACACAGTAGGTTGGAGAGGAATTCGAACACGGCTAGCCATTTTCCCGCCAATAACCATTACACAATTCACATTTCCAGTTAGTCCGAATATCAGGGAGTATAAAATTGTATTTACCTGTTATATATATATATATATATATATATATATATATATATATATATATATATATATATATATATATATATATTTCTCAGTCTGTTTCTGTCTATTTTGGCTTTTCTATATCAAGATGCGTGAATGTATTTATTTATTTATCCATTTCACTCCAAGGAAGAGGACAAAGCCACTTAGACGCAAGGTGTTACTGAGAGTGAAAACGCTGATGATATATATATATATATACATATATATATATATATATATAGAGAGAGAGAGAGAGAGAGAGAGAGAGAGAGAAAGAGAGAGAGAGGACATTAAAAGAACAGGATTTAAGGAGAAAAGATGGCGTTTGACATTGCATTAACATTTTTGAAGATCGTATTTGACTAGGAAAGCATATAGCCAGAAGAGAGTTCCACAAGCGTGAAGTGCGAGAAACCAGTAGCATAGAACTGACGGTTACATTTATCTATTTATTCCTTTTGTCATTGTGTGATGCGCAATAAAATTGGAGAGTAGTCACCAGCAGCACCAACACACACACACACACACACACACACACACACACACACACACACACACACACACACACACAATATAGCGGATGTAACAGCAAAATTATTCAAATCGTTTAATAGAATGCGATAATTGTCCATCACCAAAAATGTTTAATATCTCAAAATCCACTAAACTAATTGAGTTTCTTATTTACAGGTTTTCAGATAAGACATTTAGCCATCTTGATACCATTTGTCGTAAAAATCACTGAAAAACCCTTTAGAGTTATTCAGCTAGAAAGAGAACAGATTAAAATCGTTTTGTGTCGGCCACACTATGTCTTCCCAACTGAGCAATGGTGAGAGGAAAAGATTATTCAGCCCTTCAGTAATGATATCAACATTCATACTCTGACTTCTAAAGTCCATTCAAGAACCATCAAGAGAACGGAGAATAAGTTTTAAAAAGAGGGAACAGTAGAGAGGAGGTCGAAATAGGAAGAAGGATCATCATTTCAAATCCAAGATAAAAGAGATCAATTAGAAAAGATCCGACTTAACCCAGGAGACGTTTGGTACGTGCGAGAGGAGTTTCAGCTATGACAGTCCAAAGAGCAGTGAAAAAAAGACTTGAAAATGAAATCATAGAGTTAGAATTTGGAAAATGATCCTGGAATAATATTTATGTATAGGAAATTTTATTCCAATCCTTCATGAGTTTCCGATCCTTAGCTATGATTAATTAATGATGAACATGTCATTTTCGTTTATGATCGATTTCATCACGATTCTTCTGTTAAGCTTGAAGCGTAATTATACATTCTTATTGCTCAAAGTAGTGTCCAGTAGTGTTATACAAACCTCGGCAAATTCCAATAAGATATCTTTAATCATTTCTAAGATACAACGGTTCAAAGCTTAATTTAACAATTTTGATGTCACACGATTTGGACAGTTTTGCTATGATACCAGGTTATACAGATCTAATGAATAAAAGTAATAACATTTAAAATATACTGAAAACTGTCAGCGTGCGACAGCGTTTATTTTACGCAGGACTCAAGGTTTAAATTGTCTTTTAATCACTATTCTGTAGGACTAATAGATCTAAAACGTCACGCGGAGGGTAACAGATCGAATAAGTGGTATCCAGGATGAGTGCTGTCTTTCATGATGCTTTCTGCTCTGCTGCGACTGCGGAATTAGGAATGTACTCCAAGGTGGGCGGGGGGCAAGCAGTCGATCATTTTCTTGACAACATTTATAAACCTCTAGACCCCGCACCTCCCCCCCACGGTCCGCTACCTATCAACTAGTATACCAAACGGTGACTCAGTATGTCAGTAGGTTATCAGCAGTTTCTTTTATCTCACAGATAACGAAAGGGACAGGTAATGTGGCGATTCTCCGAAAGTCCACCATACAGCCAATATTTCTAATTGTCTCTTGCCGTCGGCCTCATACCCCAACTAAATGTATCTAGCCACAGGTATATCGTCCGCAAACAATGACCGTGTTGGTGGTATGGATATGGGCGCCATTAGTAGTGTAGATAGTGTACTGAAGAGGGCTTAATACATATATCTATGGAGTATCAATGAACACCATGAAAGTGGGAGAGTGGTTCAGGCCTATTCTGACAGTTTGTCGACAATTTGTTAGAGTCTTGAATCCAATCGGCTAAGACAGCCCTTGTTGTGTGAACATTATGACCAGTCTGCTAGGAATTTCAACAGTAGAATGATGAGACCTAGCTGCCAATCCAGTACTACACGTAAATTCATGAAGTCAAGGTACCAAAGAGAAAATAATATTTAGAGAAAAAAGTATTTATTGAAAAGGAAGCTATGTTACGAAGGTGGGAAAGTGAATAGAGCCGAGATGCCGGATCAAGACTCATAACATTGACGATACTTCTTTGGATCCTGTTGACGATATCTAGATACATTGCAGAAACTCCAGACGTAGATGTAGCAAGAATATTTAATGGCCGGACGAATTTTAACGAGAAAAATTGTATCAGATATTCAAACGGAAAGAAGGTCGATGACTAAAACGGTCGAAACGTTGTGGTCAAATGAGAAAAAAATGATGTAATATGAATGTATCGTTGTCACATTGTTTCATTTAAAAAAAATAGGACAAAAAAGATCTGAGAGCAATTCGGTTGAACCGTGAGACAAAATAAACAAAAAGATGAACCTGAAACCATTAATGACTGGTTTTTACATATCTGGCCTCTGATATCCGCGGATGCCTGTCTTGCCAATCCCTGTCGCAGACGCCTTCTCAGGCCCATTTCTGTTTTCTCAACGCCCACTGTGGTTTATATTGCAACTATGCTGAGCGGACCATAGTTACAGTTTCTGAGAGAGAGAGCGCATTCATCTGGCGTGATCAGCAGTATGAACAAAAAGCCAGTACACTCAAACCCTCAGTCATGATGACTTGTGAATTCATGCAAACAAATAGTTCCGTCTACTCAACTGGAATGGGTCAACCCCTAGTTTGATTTTCAGGTATATTAAAAAATTACTGTACACTAGGATCACCTACCCCAGATAACATCCTGAAAACTCGTCCATAGTGAGATTCGATCCCGGGTCTCATGGCGAACGTCCTAACTGCTTGACCACTTGCTTATATCTTAAGTCGTATGACAATGAATGAATTATTGAAACGAAAAGTAGGCTGGGATTTATTAATTATTTTGTAGTAGCTTGTGTCTCATGTATAGATTGTGTCTCATGTATAGATTGTATCTTATGTTTAGATTGTGTCTTATGTATAGATTGTGGGTCATGTTTAGATTGTGTCTCATGTTTAGATTGTGTTTCATGTATAGATTGTGTCTCATGTTTAGATTGTGTCTCATGTATAGATTGTATCTCATGTTTAGATTTCTTGAAACTGTAGATAGGTAGAAGTAATCTTTATCTATATGTACACAAAGTTTTGTAATTATTTCAAGACAAGCAAGGCGATAAAGCCACTAAGAATCTCGAGAAATCTATACCTATTTTCAATGGCATTAAGTCAAATGAATACTATCCTTGTACAAGCCAATAACAATGGAACTCTCATTAAGGGTGAAAATAAGAAACCATGACTCTGATTTCTTTTGGATTGTATAGAAAAAGATAACTGCACAAACGATATTAGAACAATTGACTAAGATATTTTTATATTTTGAAATCAAACTGGAATTCATTCTCATGATTATAATCAGAGATTATTTTCTGAAAAAGAATTTGTTTTTTAATTCTTTCTTACGTCTCTCTGTTTTGGTTTGAATACATTGATGAAAATCTTTTTTTCGGATGCCCATATCTGCAACAATAATTTAGTTAGTCAGTCACCATTTCCAATGCCACAGATTCCAGAAGACCCATTTCAATTATTGCTACCATCACCACGAAACTGATACGTAGAATGGCAAAAGACTTTTGTTAAATCTTTTATAAAAGCCATCCAAATTACTCCGAACCGTACACTTTTGAAAGCCACTTCGGAAATCTCGAGCCACTATGATCTCTTTTAACTACGAGCGCCGCCATGTTTAACGCTTGAAAAACATATTCTAAGATATATATTTATCCAGCCTAAGAGGAATTTTTGTTGTTAGATTATGACTTTACAGGAAAAGCAGTGACACTATCAATTTGGAAAAAGGGTGCCTATCGTTTTTTTTTTCTTATTTTGCTAACATGACGTCGATTTACATAATTGACTCAGATATTTGCTTCTGAGGCATCGCGCATGCGCAAGCATTCATATGCAATTTTATTTGAATACGCACTCATACATGCTTTCAAACACTTCAGCACAAAGGCGAATTCACTCCCCACAAATTTGAGAGCAAAGAGAAAATTTAGCGCATATAAGCACCAGCATAAACATGCAATCACATCATTGCTGTTAGTTTAATCGATCCTTTTCTATCTATCTATCTATCTATCTATCTATCTATCTATCTATCTATCTATCTATCTCAGTCTATTCAAATTGACAGATAACTATGGCTGACAGATATGAACAGACAGGCATGAACAGACAAACATATATGTATTGGTAGACTAAACATTGATTGATAGATATGGAGAGTCAGACAAGCAGATAGATAGATAGATAGATAGATTGTTTGAATAAAAGTGAAAGTATATTTTGGTAGCAGGAGAAACGCTTCTTAGTCGTGCTAATAATATTTACGCCCATCCGCCTAGAACAAACTGAAAAACAAAAAAGTCTTATCGTTACCTTCGTCTGACGTACCATTTTGATAATAGATTGTACTGCGCCAGACTTTCATGTGGGGGTGCGTTCGCTTTCATTGAATATCGTAAGTGCTTCTGATAAATACACAGCAAAGATAGACAAAGACATTCAGTTAAAAGTAAAAGTAAAACCATCCTTGATAATGGCTAAAAGAATAGCCGAAAGCAGAATATTCGAATAAATTCTACATAATTTATGCCCAGAAAATAAAAAAAAAAACAACTATGCGGACACAAGAAAAAATAAATAAATCTATCTATCTATCTATCTATCTATCTATCTATCTATCTATCTATCTATCTATCTATCTATCTATCTATCTGCATGTGTGTGCGTGTGTGTATATTGAGTGTCAAAATAATAACTTTAATTTTTAATATAATTTATGTTGTGCTTTAAAATTCATACTTATTATAAAACCCAGGTTGTGTGTGTGTGTCTGTTCGTTTATATATTGGACGGATTTCAACAAAACTTCACAGGACTACGTAAAATTACCATGCGGTGGTTCTGACAGCGTCAAAAATTGGAAAAACACAATTGTTTTTGCACGAAATCAATTTAAAACACGATTAAGAGGCATTAATGAAAGGGGGACAACTCATATCGAGTTTTACTTATTAATATCGAGTTATCGAGTTATACTTATTATAAAACCCAGGTTGGTTGTTTGTGTGTGTGTGTGTTCGTTTATATATGGGATCGGAATTCCTACATTTTTCAACCGATTTCAACAAAACTTCACTTTTTTTTGGTAGGTAGTGTTTCTTATTGTCTTGCACACTTTTTTCTTTATTTTTACATTCAGAATGCTTTAAAATTCCATTTACAAGACAATTGTTTATAATAAAATTCTATTCAATCGGTAGACTCATAACAATGTTTTTGTTTGAGTTTGGGTTTGACCAATTCGTAAAAAAACAAACAAATTAATTAATACATGCGTGTCCGTCAACCTTAAACAATAATCTTTGTCAATTTTATTTTTCAGTCTTTATGATGTTCGATACTTGATCTATCTCTTGCTGTTACATCCCTGGGCAACGCCGGGATCTACTGCTAGTTGGTTATAATTCTGTATCCGTTGTTAAGTGAATTGACGAGAGTATGTTCTCTTTTTAAAGTAAAATACTGAGTGAAAAAAGATAAAAGATCGAACGAATAGAGACTATAGTTATTATAATGAATTATATGGTTTAACATAATTCATTATATAGTGTTTAAATATTCAGTCGTAATATGTTATCTGGGGGGGGGGTCAGACTAAAGCATTTTTCTCTTAATAAAAAGAAGTGTTATTGTTCAAGGAAAGAAACTTTAGCAAAGTTGTTTTTCACTGATTGTCAATTAGCGACTTTTCAAAATCTATCTTATTTTTTAAGTACTTAGGTTTATTTGATTAAAGGAATTTTTACGTGTCCGGTATCGACTACGTTTAAATATCTTTCTTAAGAATGGCTTTTTTTTTAAAAAAAAAGAATTTTCTTTCTTTTTTTTAAATTTTCCTTCTAAAGAGTACGTTTGCCAAAAGTTGTGTCTACAAAAGTTATTACTTTTGATTTCGATCTGTAAAATCGAGTTTTCCTTTTATTTAGAATTTGCCTAAACATTTTCGAAGTGTCGTTTCAGTTTCATTTTTATCGTTCTGACATGGCTGACAAGCTTGAAAGGAAAGACGAAGTAGTTAAAACAGCGAGAAAAAAACAAACAAACAAAAAAACAAACAAACAAAAAACAAACAAACAAAAATACAAACAAATAAGTCGTCCTTCCAAAAACAGAACAGAGATGATTGACTTGGTTTGATGGAGGCAGCACCCGAATAAAAAAAAGAAGAAAGAGGGACATATACCGAAAGTGAAAAGAAAAGAAGTGACTTTAACCGAACCTAGCCAAACCAAGCTTTCCTGATAACCGCTGCCGCTATATATACATACATATATATATATAAATATATATAGCCACACACACACACACAGATCTATAGATAGGCACACACAAACACAGACACACACACACACACATATATATATATATACACATATTAATATAAAAATGAACGTAGAAGTCAAAAGTCAGAGGCAACAGGCTGTTTCATGGTGGACGCAATTGTCAGATTCGCGGCCTGACGATTGCGTCCAGCATGAAACAGCCTGTCGCCTCTGACTGTTGACTTCTGTGTTCACTTTTATATTTATATTTACATACGCTCTATCTCTGATATTGAGCACTTTATCCCATAAATATAGCACACCTTAAAACTATATTTCTTCATCGTTATATATATATATATATATATATATATATATATATATATATATATATATATATATATATATATATATATCCGCATACACATATTTATATATATTCTGTGTATTTACGTAGTAAATATTCTTTAAGACAATTATTATTATATTAGTGTTGTCTCATGTCACTATTGTCCAATATGTGGCAGGTGAGACTCTGTTAGAATGTGGTTGTGGTATGTCCTATGTAAGGTATTTTGTGTTTTTTATTTACAGAGAAAGACTTTAATAAGCATTATAAGGATCATCGTAACTGACACTAACAAACTATAGAATACTGACAGAATCAAATAGTAAAAATAGACTGAAGCAATACACATACAATAAAAACAGCTATCAATAATTAACAACAATTGTAACTTAAGGACACGCATCCTCAAATGTATTGAATAATAATAAAGAAGCAAACAAAACAGTCGCAAACACACACAAACACATATACACACATACTCACTCACACATACACACACGTCACACCTCGTTACAACAATCTTTGTCTACGTCACAAAACTCACTACTTCCATAAAACACACGCATTGTCTCTACATGCCCTGATGATGACTTAAGGATGTCGAAAGCTTAGACTATATATTCTTCCGAAATGAACTTCGGACAATTTCTGTTGAAAGTTTTTTTTTGTCAAAGCATTCGTAATTTTGAAAAGTCGATCATAAAAATTAATCGACACAAAAGTCTCTTCTTTTTAATATTTGCTTAAATATATATATATATATATATATATATATATATATATATATATATATATATATATGTGTGTGTGTGTGTGTGTGTGTATTAAGGAAGGTGCCGTAGTTTTAGTCTTTTCTTTTATTTTCATTTTTATTTTCCCAGGTACTTTTACTCTCATCCGTGATCATCTTCAGGGGTGAATTGCTAAGACAAAAAATAATTGGCTTGACAGTTGTGATTTGTTTGTAAACACGCATGAACGCAGTGTCTTAAAAAAACATCACAACTATCCGTTATATTAATTTTAATAAAAGAAAAAAAACTACGGTGCCTTCCTTAATGAAATTAATATCAATATTGAGAAGTGGATCAGGGAATTCGAGAGGATTACAATAAAAATAAATAGATATAATATGTCCAGATTATTCCACCAAACACATCTATCTATCTATCTACCTATCTGTCTGCATGTACATACACACTCATGCATGTTAATTTGATTTCATGCTTTTTACTATCGTTTTTAATATTCTCTATCATTTCGTTCTGCATTCGCAACACCAATTTCTTCAAAGATTTCCTTTCTGGTCAATACAGTTTTATGCCTTGTCATCGTATTAATCGTCTCGTATTTTTATGGCATTTTTTAAAATACTTTTTTTTCCTTCTTCTAATCGATTTCCTTTGTTTGTTATCTGATCTCTGGTCAAGATTTTTGCTATTTCTAACATCATGTTCCCCAAACTCAATAACTTTACAGTGTCCTGTTTTTTTTTTATTTTTTATTTTTTAAGTTTAATTCTTCTTACGACACCGCGCATGATTTAAATATCTCAAAATAAAAAAAAAGGAGTAAAATCAATAACTATACGGTCATATATATACAAAGCGGTTCAATCTGTATTTATTTGCAGTATTATGAAAAACCATCCCGTTTAACAAAAAAAGTATTAGTTATATTTTTAATAAAACATACAGGGTGCCCCATAATGGTGGGATGCATTTTAAATGCAAGTATTTTGGATTATAAATATGACATAGAGTACCAAATAGATATATTACATATACAAGAGTTCAATATATTATCTCGGATTTTGCTATTTCCTACAGGTATCTCATATCTCTTTTGCTGATAATGTACCTTTATACTGTCTGTGTTTGGAATAAAAGAACGAGCATGTTCTCTTTTTGCTGGTGACCATATCACGGATGTAATATTCAAATCTTAGATAATATGTTGAACTATTGTATACTAATTATGTAATAAATATATTTGGTCCTCTATATCATTTAAAAAATCCAAGATACTTGCATTTAAAATGTGTCCCATCATTACGGGATACCCTATATAATGAGCTGAAATTTATTTACATTATTCGGACTACTGTCCTCATCTTTGTCGTCATATTTATTACAACGTTTCGGCCGTTGTACGCTCCGGCCTTCTTCAGCTGGTTGGAATGTCGAACTGAACCCTTTATTTCGCTCACTCGTGTAGACTGTTCTAGTTCCACGTGCCATGTTTAATGGATGTCAGTTATCAGTTATCTCCTGTTAATTTCCTTCTGAAAGTTCTCCACTGCCTTAACCGGGTATTGAACTCACACTCTTTGGGTCCTGTCACAGGATCTAACTAACGCCTTTATTCATGTGTCCTCGTGGAACTAGAACAATCTACCCGAGTGAGCGAAATAAAGGGTTCAGTTCGACATTCCAACCACCTGAAGAAAGCCGGAGCGAACAACTGCCGAAACGTTGTAATAAATATGGCGACAATGATGAGGATAATAGTCCGAATAATGCAAATAATGTACATAATACCTCATCTTAGAAATATAGACAGATACTGAGCTGAAATTTATAATATATATTGTTCATATAAATATATGTGTGACGAATTACTTAACGCTAAACGAGCACATTGCATATCTGTTTCGCGTGTAAGCGGCCATTTGCAATGCGAAAAGTGCGCACGTGTGAATGTAATGCTTATAATAACATCAGCTAGTGAATAGACATGAATTCAATATGTATTTGATTGAAGTGATAGACAGCTGCTAGCAAGTGTTGAAATAAGACTGAGGTAGAAGATTTTGTTTTTTCGCTAGCCGGCGACGCTGTTTTGAAGTTTCTCTTTGTTTCTGCTTTACACAATCAGGGTCACCCACAAGAACAATATGTCTAACTGATAATTTTTATCGTTTTGTTAATATCGATTGTTTTTTTCTTTTGTTAAAACATTGTCTTGCGTAATAAAATCGTACTAATCTGTAATAATTCTGGAGTGAATAACAATAATAAACCGATCCCCAACTTTATGGCCAGCAGAAAAATTATATTTGAAACCATTTACTTGCGTAATTAAAGATCACACGTAATGTAATAGGGAAAATATGCAAACAAAGATTGTACTCAGCTTCAAACCACTGAAATGTGAAGATATTTAATGATCGTATAATGTAGCGGTCGGAGTGTTGTGATAAAAAAACGCAATAATGAAGGTGAAAATAAAATAATCCAAAATGAATAATTGAAAATACTTCATCTATGAATTCAAACAACTCTAGACGTTCATCTCCTTGGTTACGAATTATAATCAGTAGGGCGCCCCCCTACAACAAACGCTGTTTTAAGTCAAGTATAGAAAAGTCTGTTTTGTTCGACTAACACTATGTTGACGTTGTCTATTTTAATAATGAACAAAAGAAAGAAGGCAATGCCGTTTTCAAAGACTTGTGCTCATAATAATCTTGTGGGGCGCGACGATTTCCAATATGTCGCATATATCGGGCACAATCTATGGTCAAAGGCAAAAGATCTGAGTTTGAAATGAAATATTTCTTTGTTCTGAAATTTATTTTCAACATCTGTGACCAATCTGAATAGTTGTAGTATAGAATTATCAAGTTTATTGTTTGACTGTCGAGGAAATTGCAAAAACTGGCTGGCTGTCCTCTTCTGTGTCATATTCCGTCAGGATTTTTTAAAATCATTTCACCCCAAACAAGGCGGTAATGCCATTAGTACGCAGGGGGTTACAGGGGGTGTTTGGTTTGTTTGGTTTTACGGCATATCAACCTCAATGGGTCATTTAATGCCGACAAATTTTTTTTTTCTGGTAATATTTTGTTTTGTCAAAAATCTATTTCTGGTAATATTTTTATCCTCAAAAATGTAGAGCTGGTAATATTATTTTAAAACATGTATTGCTGGTAATATTTTGCATATTTGTTGGTAATGTTTTTTCTCCAAAAATATGTTGCCGGTAATGTTTGTTTTTTTTTTTAAATATATTGCTGGTAATATTTTTTTTTTCAAAAATATATTTCTGGTAAGGTTTTTTTTTTCAAAAATACATTGCCGGTAATAATTTTTTTCTTCAAAAATTTATTTCTGGTATTAAAACCTATTTTTTGCTTTTTACCTCAGTTTCTGGGGTAACTATTTGCCCATAGCTGGGACTCTAACAGGTGCTACCACCCCGGGTCAGGGTGGACCTGGGAACACCAGCAATTAAGAGGTGGTTCCACACTCCTCAAAATCTCCTGATCAGAGGCCTTGCTGCTGGACGTAGTTAATCGTCTTACCCAGGACGCGAATGCAGTTTATCGTTATACTCAAGACGGACAGGCGGTGTAAGTGAAAGAGAAGACTGAATCTAGGGAGGATTAGGGAAAGGATAAATGATGAATGTGATTCAAGAAGATAGCAGATGGCGATTGACGTTGCATTTAAATTTTTGAAGGGAAGCAAGAAATCGGAAGGGAGTTCCACGGGTGGGAAGTGCGAGAAAAGAAACTGTTGGAGTAGAAGTGGCGGTTGCATTTGGCTATTTCAATAGTAAAGGATGGGACCTAAAAGTCAATCAGGTAGCACGCTTAATTGATCTGTTCGGGGCAACAAGGAAAAAAAAGCTCGCGAGAGCAGCTGCCATGAAAATATTTGTAGAAAAGACAGAGGGAAGCCATATCACATTTGTGAGAGAGTGACTGAAGTCAGGATCAATTACATTGCAGATCCTTGTTTGCATTTTGTCAAGAACCTCGAGATAAATACCACAATTTTCGCCTGAATATTTTATTGACACTTCCCAAACGCGTATGCGTAAGACTGTCAGTTCCCGGATCGGTAAAGAGCAAGTGTCTCCGCTATATTGTATACATTACTCTTTATTTTTTATAGTTTACGCAGCGTGTTATATATATATATATATATATATATATATATATATATTAAGACATTTTTATGTTTATACATTCTTTTTATAGATACAAATATTTAAGTAAATGCTCTGTTTTATAATAAACAGTATTTATAACATTTACCGGCCTGAATGTCCAAGAAATTTTCATAGAAAATATTCGTCCTCCGACACGGACATTCAGGCTGGTAAATGTTACTGATACTGTTAATTATAAACAGAGCATTTACTTAAAGATTTGTATCTATAAAAAGAATATATAAACATAAAAATGTCTTAAAATAATTGTCGGGCTTTGCCCATTTCATAATGTGTGACGTCATTTGTTTACACTCAGAGGCGACAGTCTCTAGATGCAATCGTGGCCTGACGATGGCATCTAGCATGAAACAGACTGTCACCTCTGAGTATATATATATATATATATATATATATATATATATATATATATATATTGTTTAAGCGTTTCACCCCAAGCCAGGCGGGAAGCCATTAACACGCAAGGGGTTACAGAGAGTTAGATCGAGAGCAGATAGGAGTGATAGAGGAAAGAATGAGGAGAAAGATAGGGGATAGATCAAGGCATCTGGAGACGTCGATTGACATTACATTTGAATAGTTGGAGATTACACCTATCAGGGAAACAGGAAGAGGGGAGGGAGTTCCACAGGCGAGAAGTGCGAGACATGAAGCTATTGGAGCAGAAGAGACGGCTACATTTAACAGTTTCAACAGTGAAAGGGTGAGAGCGAGATGCCAGCGCTTAAATTCATGAAGTCTGGGAACCAGCGAAAGATTGTCTCTATATGTGATTTTTTTGTTCTCCTAATTACTCCTTTTATTTAAGTCTCTTCCTTTTGGTTTCTTTATATATGATATTCTGGTTTATATTAGGTTCATGTAATTTTCTTATTTTCCTCTATTTTTCCTTTGTTTTATAACTAAGCTATATCTCGTCAAATTTCTTTTAAATAATTTCCTCAGGTATCTCTTACACTCCGTGACCTGATGAACGAAAAACCAATTATTTAATCCGCGGAGACATACCCTTTTTCATTCCTATATCCGTGCTAGATTTTGGTAGAACTTTAGTCGCCGTTGTTGTATCACAATCTGACTTTATTTTTGTTTTTAACTGATTTCTGAACAATATTGAATTTGGACTAAATACTGAGAGGTATGCTATATGAACACGCTAAATGGCAAAAGTTTGCACCATTTAGAAATAAAAATACAACTAAAATTATATTTTCTTTTTGAAGAAGAGTAATACAAATTGTACATGATTTAGAACTTATGGAAAATTTCAACTTTGTAAATAGCTTAGTTATTATGTAGCTTTTAGAAAATTAAAAAGAAATCCGAAATTTCAATAATACTGTCAAAAAACGGAAATAAACCACAGTTGTGCGAGGTTGCCGGCGCGGAAATTTGAATCAGCAGAGATCGAGTATAAATTCTGGCGCGTGTGTTGCGTTCATTTCGCACTAGTACATTTGGAAACGACAAGAATGCATTTATTATCTCACTCCCACTGTTATGATTTAAATAGCAGTGTAGACTGGGCTCTGCAGTCTTGCATTTTAAAATTTAACAAAGGTATAAAGAATTTTCTTTTGAGCTATTACTTATCTATTTATTTTAATTTTTTCCATTATTTTATTATTTTTAATATTCAGTTTTTTCTTGTTTATTTATTAATAATGACTTAATTTTTATTATTATATTAAATTCCTTTGTTTAATATTATAAATAAATAATAGTTTTAATATTGAATTCTAATTTTTCTTTTGTTTATCATCTTTAAAACTCTTCCATTTCTTAACTTTAACGATTGATTTAAGTAATTTTTTCCAATTTTAGTTTTTCCTATTTCAACAAGAATTAAAATTTTTAAAATAGGTCACTGTTAATCTTCAACTGTTTTTAACTTCTGTCTAGACGTGTATATGTTCTGTCTTGCCTCTCACTACTTTTTTGTTTCTTTCCCCTTTTTCTCTCTCTCTTAAATGCCTTTCCCCTTATTTGCGGTTTGTTCCTCTGTTTTCCTCTATTTTTTCTTCTTTCTTTTTTAATTTTAAATTTAAAAAAACCCCAAAAAACGTTACGATCCAATTTTTATCAAACGTTTTAGTATTGACAAGCTCCAGGGAATTTAATGAACGCTCAGCAGATTGTCAAGCGTTTTGCATTTAAAAGCATCATGAAAAAATTACGGTAATGGATAACGACGCACATGTTTATATGTTTACTTATACTAATGAACAACATATAGTTTTGTATTGCATCCCTGAAGATGATCTTAGAAGAAGACCGAAAGTACTTAGGAAATGAAAATAAAATAAATTTAAACAGCTATAGCACATTTCTCTCATCCTTTAGCATCAATACACGGAAGGTTATTCATGAGTATGAACGGATTTTATTAAAAATTAGCAGACATAATGTCTGTAATTTATTCAATCAGACATGCCTAAAAGAGAATTTGCTAAATACACAAGTATGTGTGTGTGTGTGTGTGTGTGTTTAAAATAGTTTAAGGGATTTTTTAAAAAGTTTTTCAGAAATTTGACAAATGGAAAATGTTTCATTGAAAATAGATTTAATTACGCGTTTCGCCTTTCTAGTCTTCATCAGATTCAAAAATGAAAGTAAGAATTGAAATGTGTGTATATGAATTTCTTGTTTCATAGCCATTCTGAAAATGAGATGAGAATTTGCTTTTAATTCGATCCAAAATATCTGGGAAAATATATTAACAACTTTCGACATGTACAAAGAATTCAAAGAAAAAAATCACTCAGTCAGTTATGTGCCAAGCATGATACACGCTTTGGCGATCATGTATCGAAAGATACATGACTGACGAGGCAGATTTTTTTCTGCAGTAGCTTGCCATTTCTTTCTGTAGACCAGTTACCATCCAAGGCTATAGAACCTGGTCTGTCCTGCTATTTACCCATAGCTGGTGGGAGAAGAAGAGGATTCATAACTTTCCCAAGGGTATTAGTACGGAAGTGAATGTAATGGATTCGACTGTAATTCGAACCCGGCTCTCCGATACCTCAATCCGTGCCGCTGTCCACAGTACCTTCTTCAAAAAAAAAGAAAAGAAAGAGAAACAGAATAAATATGAACGGCTTTTTTTAAAAAGTCACTCATTTTCATGCTTTTCTTTAATCACGAGCTCCGCCAACTAAAGGGGAAAAGTACTAAGACTCATTATTTAAGTATGCACTCAAATGCGCATATACACCATTTTTTCTTTCCTTTTTGGGCCGGATGGTGAAACGCGTAATGAAATATGTTTTCAATGAAACGTTTTCAATTAGTCATATATATATATATATATATATATATATATATATATATATATATATATATATATATATATATAGCCAGACAAACCTACCAAGGTGTCAGCTAAGCGGATCGTCAGGGAAGGCTTATATATATATATATATATATATATATATATATATATATATATATATATATACCGGGTGTAACAGCAAAATTGTCCAAATCGTGTAACAGCAAAATTGTTCAATTGTTAGATTAAGCTTTGTGTCGTTTTATCTTAGAAATGATTAAAGATATCTTACTGGAATTTGCTGAGGTTTGTATAACGCTATTGGACTCTACTTCGAGCAATAAGAATGTATAATTACTCTCCATGCTTAACAGAAGAATCGTGATGAAATCAAACATGAACTTTGGAAATCAGTATGAATGTTGGTACCATTGCTGAAAGCCTGAATAATCTTTTTTCCTTTTACCATTTCTCAGTTAGGAAGACATAGTGCGTCTGATACAAAACGTTTTTAACCTGTACGCTTTCTAACTGAATAACTCAAAGGGTTTTTTTTATTGATTCAAGATGGCTAACCGTCTTATCTGACAACCTGTAAAAAGAATCTCAATTACTTTAGTGATTTTTTAAATATTAGAACAATAACCATGAAAATTTTTGAAGAAATGACAGAAAGGAGCCATACATTTTTTGTATATATATATATATATATATATATATATATATATATATATATATATATATATATATATATATTGGGTGTAACAGCAAAATTGTCTATATAGTGTAACAGCAAAATTGCCCAATTGTTAGAATAAGCTTTTAACCGTTGTATCTTAAAAATGATTTAAGATATCTTAATGGAATTCTCCGAGTTTTTATAACACTATTGGAACCTACCTCGAACAATAAGAATGAATTTGGTTCTAAGTTGAAATGATGGTCCCTTTCCTGTTGTGACCTCCTTATCCAGTTTTCCTAACTACTGTTCCCTCTTTTTAAAAATTTATTCACCGTTCTCTTGATGGTTCTTGAATAAACTTTGAAAATGGAAGCCAGAGTATGAATGTTGGTGCCATTACTGATGGCCTGAATGATCTTTGTCCTCTGACCAGTGCTCAGTTCGGAAGGCATAGTAGGGTTGATTTTAACCTGTTCTCTTTCTAGCTGAATATGTTTTTTTTTCTGTGATTCGTACCACAAAAGGTGTCAAGATGGCTAAACGACTTATCCGGAAACCTGGGGAAAAGGAACTCAATTAGTTTAGTGTTTTTTTTAGATATGAAACATTTTGTAGGATGGACGCTAACGAATGCTGTTACACGATGTAGACAATTTGACTGTTACCAGCTGGTGTGTACTGGACATTTCCGTCATTGTCGACGTATGTGAATACAGCAACCCAAAAAGAAAGAGCGAGACTACTTTCGCAAATCATTTGATTATAGTGGTGAAAGTTTGAAGGAAAAGCAAATTCACTTTTTGGAAGAACCGATTACAGAGAACTGGTGCATGTAGTGTGGCACAAGGTTCCAGAAAGACTCACCTCATGTTTTGAATTCAAAGTTGTCCTATTCCGAGACAAGTTGCTACACATGGCTACGGGCCCCCCCCCTCAGTCCGTCCTGTTACTTAATCTTTTCATTAATTTGTCAAGTGTAGTTGCAAGGGAATTCAATGAACTCGACTCTCCGGTTTCTCAATTTCAGCTACTATCCATTACTCCACCGTGCCCTCATATATATATATATATATATATATATATATATATATATATATATATATATATATATATATATATATTATGAAATGGACAAAGTCCGACAATTATTTAAGACATTTTTTATGTTTATACGTTCTTTTTATAGAGGAGGACGCATATTTTTGAAGAAAATTTCTCGGGCATTCAGGCCGATAAATGTTATCAATACTGTTTATTTTTAACAGAGCATTTACTTAAATATTTGTATCTATAAAAAGAATGTATAAACATAAAAATGTCTTTTATATATAAACATAAAAATGCCTTTTATATATATATATATATATATATATATATATATATATATATATATATATATTACAAAAAATATGTCTTGAGCATTCAAGCCTTATATATATTTATTTTCAGAAAAAGAGGATGTATCTTGCTTTATAAACCAAATTAATCGTTCACTCGTCAGAAATTTACAATCGCCTGAGGAGACACATCGTTATGCGTTGAATCCCGACTGCAATAGTGTAGCGATTCTTACATGTTTTTTTTTGTAATATCATAAAATACATAATATTGCTTTACTATGTATTGTACCCTTTTTAAAATTAAATGTTACGAATATTGTAAGTGTACTCTATTCGTTCTCATCGTATCTATCTATCTATATATATATATATGTATTCATAAAAAAGTTCACATCATCAAATTAACTTTTTTCTTTTGAAGAAAATGTTGACTGGGCTTATGAATAAAAATGAATAAAATATGGTGAATTGTTGTTGGATCAAATTATAAATGTGTGCGTATGTGCGTTAATGTGAGATTGTCTTCTGTGCGCGTACGTGTGTTTGTGTAGAAAAAAGAGAATGTGTGTGTAAAAGGGAGATTGTGTGCATGCAGGTGTGTAAAAGAGACATTTTCACTTTGTGTACGTGTGTGCAAGTGTGATTCTATATGTACTTGAGTAAAAGAGATATTATGTGCGTGTATGTGTATGAGTATATTTGCAAAAAGAAATTGTGTGTGTAAAATAGAGAAATATCTCTGTGTATATACACGTATATATGAGTGTAAAATAGAGCTTGTGCGTGCGTACATGTGTAAAAGTGAAATTGTGTGTATACTCATGCAAAAAATAGTGTGTGTGGGTATATTTAAAGGAGTGCGTGTGTGTAAAAGAGATTGCGTGTGTATAAGAGAGAGAGTGTGTGTGTGGGTATTTAAAAGTGTGTCTCTGTACATCCGTAAAAGAGAGTGTGTATGTGCGTGTCTAAAAGAGAGTTGGTATGTATGTATGTATAAGAGAGTATGTGTGTGTGTATGTATGAGAGAGTATGTATGTGTGTGTGTGAGTATGTAAAAGAGAGTGTGTATGATAGCGATTAGTGATAGAGGGTGAAAGAAATAAGATATATTTTAAATATATATATTATATTATTTATTATTTTATAATATTTTATGATATTTTTATTACAGAAAATACCTTCTCAAACAGCTTAATAATAAAAATAATAATAATAATAATAATAATAATAATAATAATAATAATAATAATAATAAAAATAATAATAATAAAAATAATAATAATAAAAAAATAATGATAATAATTAAAATAATAATAATAATAATAATAATAAAAATAATAATAATAATAATAATAATAATAATAATAATAATAATAATAATAATAATAATAATAAATAATAAACGCCATCAATTTCCCAAACGAAATTATTGCGATATTATATTTACAAGGAATAAATTCCAAATAGGAATAAATCTGTTACTTTTTGTTGTTTTTTCAACTCTTTAATCTTATTATTACTCCCTTTATACCCATGAAATTTCCTCAGCAAATATGAATTTTCCTTTGACATTTTGACAATATTCAGCTTAAATGCAAAGAAATTACAAATTGAAGTATTTAATTTTTATTTATAAATCTTAAAATATGAAGTTATATTTGTTTTTGTGGGCGTGCATGAAACCCACTGAAGATTTGCAGATGAAATAAGGCAGGATAAGGTAAGGTTTTGGAAAATGGATATATTTCCTGTCAAAGAGTGACGTTCGGGTTTCATCATCAACTTGACTTTAGCATACGAGAGCAAACATATATTTTCGATTTCAGACAACAAACTCGTATTCTTGGATGTACTAATATCTCGAACAGAAATTTCAACTGTTACTTTCGGATGGTAAGTACAAGATGGCCACTGAAAGACTGAATGATATAAAACAAAAATAACTTTACAAACAGATGCATCTTGTGTTTAAACCTTTTGAAATACAGTTTCAAAATCTTCAGAAGCGATGTTCTGGCGATGCCTAGTTGATCAGAACGAGAACAGGTAGAAGCTGATGGATTCTCAAGAACACTGGACCATACAGATTTCAGCGCTGCGTCAATACGCACAGTGCGCTTAGGACCTCTTCCCATAAGATCGCTGACTGATCCAGTTCTTTTAAATCGGGCGATTAGGTTATCGCTAGGACATAATCTGATATTAAAAAAATGACGGTATTATCTCTGAGTTTGTATAACTGACCTTTCATTGGAGTAGAAAAACTCATTGAGTTTGTCGTTGCTGGACATCATACGTAACCATTTTAATCTCCAAGAGATGCTCTATAACCTGCAAAAAATATGAAATGAAAAAGATTGAAGACGAACAAGTTCTGATATCTGTCTATATTTCTGAGATGAGGTATTGTAATTATTTACATTGTTCCGACTGTTGCCTCATCTTTATTGCCATATTCATGACGTTTCGATCGTTGTACGCCCCGGCCTTCTTCAAGTTCATGGTTACAGTACATGTGGTGCCCATACCATCCCAATGGATTACAGGACTCTTGATCATAAATTCCACAACCTCACAGCGCAGTTAATTGTGAACCACATAATCTTTTCAATAGCTTTATAGTTCGCACCTTACCAGGATTGCATAGAGATTTGGAATTCAGAATTGTCCTTCTCCTAGACTGGTTGCCAACCATGGCTATAGATCCCAATCTGTCTTGCTATTTAACCTATAGCTGGGAGGGAAAGAGATGGAATCATACCTTTTTGCAAGAGTATTTGTGTGAGAGTAAGTGTAGGAAACTCTGCCAGAATTTGAACTCTGATTGCCAATTTCTATTTCTGAGTTGCTAACCAGTGTCATTTGCCCATCTATTTTAGGTGTATCAAGAGCATTAACATGTCAGCTTCCAAACTAGTCATCACCCACAATGGCTCGGTGGTAATTAACTTTGTAAATATCACCAGTTTCTTTTGTGCTGAATGAACTGAAGGGTTTTGGCACAGATGTATCATCCATCGCTCAAGAGAGTGGCGTCTACTAAAGTTCAACAGTCTCATATTTCAAACATTTTTTTATTTGACCTCGGTCAAGATCATAGTCTTCACACAACCCCACACCGCTGTTAATTATTCAATGGTTCTATAGTGTATGCGACTGGCCAGGGCTACACACATGTTTGGAATTTAGAATTGTCTTTCTCCTAGACTGGTTGCCAACCGTGGCCAGAGATCCACGTTTGCTATTTAACCCATAGAGTTGGGGAGAAGAGATGGATTAACGCCTCTCCAAATGGTATCTGAGTGAAAGTGAGTATAACGAACAAAACCGAAATTCGCTAATTGAGCCGCCAATCTTTACATGATCCATATTTAGTCAGTGTTCCTAAACCGGTTCAGGGTTTAAAATCTGGCAACTGACATACAAAGATTGACACGCGAAAAAAATGATTCTGTTTTTTTTTGCCATGTATTCTGGAACATTATCTTGGAAAATGTCTTCTTTCCTTTTCTGTCAAACACACAACTTGTCCAGGCTTGGAAGTAACACTTTTGGTAAAATATTTTGGCAGTCCTTCGCATAAATAGTCTTATAGTGTACCGGCTCGCCAACGTCATAGGGCGAAAACATCTCCATGCCATAATTCCATGTCTAACATGCTTCCTTGTTGCAGACAAGAATTCTGGTTTGAATACTTCATTTTCTCTTCAGAGTTTTTTGAGTGATTGATTTTGTTTTTTAGGGTTAGTGTTGTAACCTAGGAAAGGTCACTGAATGAGGAGTAACCAAAACGGAGGTTGGAAATAAAATGGTAATCTTTATAACATCAACAAAATACAATACTCGCCAGGCCCTATCTATAGAATTTTAGTCACTCAGTCACTGTATATTCTACATTCTAATAATTCCTTTGAACGAGATTTACAAATTGCGAAAACTTTTCGCCTTATTCCTAACCCTTGAAAATCATATTTCCTTGCGAATTTTCCTTACTCTTTAAACAGGTTTCATGTCTTTTATGTGATTTCGTCATCAAAGAAAATAATCCTTCACAGATGCGTTTGCCTGCTAATTGCGTTTTTAAACGCTATATTTTGGAAGAACCAGACGGAGGAGGAGGAGGGGGAAACAAAAAATATGAATTTTGCTGTTTTAGTTTTAATTTTCTGGCATTTTTATAAATACTTATTCCACTTTTCCGTTTCCTCCATTTAATCATCTGGGTCGTCATTCGACTCATCCCTCTTGATGTTGTTCACCCTCTCCCCACTTCTATTTTCCATTTTATTTTCTTCTTCTTCTTCTTCTTCTTCTTCTTCTTCTTCTTCTTTCTTTCTTTTGTTCTTGTTCTCCTTCCTATTGGTCTTGTCCTTGTTGTTGTTGTTCTTCTTCTTCACTTGCCTCTCCTTCTCCTTGTTGTTGTGGTTGTTGTTGTTGTTCTTTCTTTTGTTCTTGTTCTCCTTCCTCTTGGTCTTGTCCTTGTTGTTGCTCTTCTTCTTCTTCTTCTTCTTCTTCTTCTTCTTCTTCTTCTTCTTTTTCTTCTTCACTTCCTCCTTTTATTCCACTTTCTTGTTGTTGTTGTTCGTCGTCTTCTTCTTATCCTTCTCTTCCTCCTCCTTCTTCTTCTCCTTATTCTTGTTCTTCTTCTTCTTCTTCTCGTTCTTGTTCTTGTTCTCGTTCTTCTTCTTCTTCTCCTCCACTCCTCCACCTTATCCTCTTTCTTATTGTTCTTCTTCACTTGCCTCTCCTCCTCCTCCTTGTTTTTGTTGTTGTTGTTGCTCTTCTTCTACACTTCCTCCTTTTCTTCCTCTTTCTTCTTCTTCTTGTTCGTCTTCTTCTTCTCCTTCTTGTTCGTCTTCTTCTTCTTCTCCTTATCCTTCTCCTCCTTCTTCTCCTCGTTCTTGTTCTTCTTCTTTTTGTTCTTCTTCTTCTTCTCTTCTCCTCCACCTTCTTCTTCTTCTTCTTCTTCTTCTTCTTCTTCTTCTTCTTCTTCTTCTTCTTCTTCTTCATGACTGCTTAATATACATTCTCATCGTTGTTCTGCTTTTGCTTTTTGTTTTCATTTCTTCTCCTCATCCTCCTCCTCCGATCTTTTTATTTCCGTCTCTATTTTTCATCCATATTTTTCTTGTCAAAAAAGACCTTGTATTTTTAATATCAAAAAGCTAATGGTCCTTCCCAACTCGAATAAAGCCTCAGCTTTCGATGGTGTTTTCTACTACGTCATTCTCTCCTTCGTCCACACTTTCCTCATCTTTCTTCTTGTCCTCCTACAATTACTTTTTAGTTTTACTTTTTGCGTTGTGGTCGCCATTATTCCCCATCCTTATCAATCTCCACTTTATTTTTTTTCCGATTTTGGCCACTTCTACTTCTTCCTTTTCTTTTTTTCTTTCGTTTTCCCCTTTTATTCCATCTCCTCATCATCCTTTCCTAACCCCATCTCCCCCCCTGTTGTTCCTTTACGCCTACTTCTGCTCCTTCTGATACTCATCACCCTACATCCCTCCTGCTTCTTCTTCTTCGCTGCATTTTATTTTTCTTCATGCTTTTCCTCTTTATTATGGAAAACACCTATTCTTCAGCATCTCAGACAGCTGGACGAATAGCCCCCCCCCACAAAAAAAAATCAATGACTTATCTTCGTAAATATCTTCGAAATAAGAGGCAGATGCCACACGGACTGGATAACGTGATTTTATTTAGAACACTACCAAATCCCATTACACCGTGCAGGAGGAGAAAATCAGTTTTACCACTGCTCTGACTGAATATTCTTCAGATAAAACTGCCATTTTTCTGCATACAATTTGGATTGTTCAACCGACTGGCTTCTTGTTTCCGTTTTAACTTGCAATATGAAACGTGAGCAATTATCGGAAGAAAGAAAATCTTGTCTTTATCATCAGGCCGTCTTTAAGAACGGATCTGTTACTTTGGATATTGTTTTATGCGCTCAGCTATTAACCCGTTCAACATTCGAAAAAAGGAAAACAAACAATGCAACGAAAAGCTCGTATGGATGCTCACCAGACTCCCCTCCCCACCGTTTCTAAATCTTCTGCTCATTTAGTGGCTAACGAATTTTTTCTTTCTTTTCTTTTTTTTTTATTTCTTTGAAATTATTTTATTTCCCGTTTTGTTTGTTAGTTTCTATTCTTTCCAGAAAATTTTCTTCCATGAACCATTCAATAACATACGATGACATTTTTTTTTAAGTCATTCTTCCATATTTCTACGCAGTTCTGCCATTCATCGTTCTTTGATTTCTTTGCAAACTTAGTTCCACTCATTCGAGTTTTTCAAAATATCAAATTACTTTTAAGTCCGTATGAATGTTGTTCAACTTGACCATCCAACAAGCAAATAAGCAAAAAACAAAAAAAAAACAACAAACAAACAAAAAAAAAAAAAAAATAAAAAAAAAAAAAAAAAAACTAAAAAAACTAAAAATTCGAAACCTGCGCTGTATAGTTTTATCTTCATTCTGTTAGGATGGCTGTCGAAAACCGGAAG
>OZ010599.1:3251019-3356019 GCA_963932145.1 Acanthosepion lycidas | reverse complement strand
CGACTGCAATATCCTCATAATCTGCACTTACCTCCCCCTCTTATGCTCATATCACAACGCGCTATCTTGAGTAGCTCTTGGGCTTTGTCGTGGGGAAAAATTAGTCTACTATCAGATGCCTTCTATAAGAGCAGATAACATTATCCAAACACTGGAACTGATTGAAATGTCTGTAGATTTTCTTACTGTTGTTCTGATCGGTATTTATTAAGTTAAGGCAAAATTTCACAGCAACTTATTTTTGTATAATTGTAGGAAAATCTTAGAAGTGAAACTGAAAAAGAAAGTGTTTTTATAGTGCATCCTCTTAGAGAATTGCTTGCTAAAAAGCGATAGTTTTCATTTATTCAGTAACGTTCATAGCTGAATGGGGTATTGGCCCTTCGATGTGGTTTAATGGTTAGTGAATTTAACCCACACTGGGTGCTCCAAACTTTCGCTTTGTGCCACATCAAAGCCACGTTGAGAAGATCACCATAGCTGAATGGGATAAATATACATTTCACTTATTCTTCATTCTTGTGTCAAGAGGATTTGCTTTCATTAATCTTTTCAATGTTTAATCTTTCAACAGGTCGCGACTTGATGCGATGAAGACTAAGAATTAGGTTTGAGCACAAAAGATTCCACATCCATTTTGTGATAATGTTAGGGAAATCAGTGAAGTGTTTTTGAAGTTTAATCATGTTTATTGTTTTGTACACGGATACTCTTTAAGAATTATCTGCGAAAATGTTTAATTTGGTAAAGATCATAGCAAAACCTTCAGGTTTAATATCGGGATAAAGTTTAACTGAAGCTGGACAGCGGATCAATGAATGTTCGGGTAATGAGGTAGTTAAACCCTTGTGCAAATCAATGAAACAAAACGAATAATTTCGTTATTATTTACTTTGTTTTCGTATTTTTTTCAATGAAACATGACCAAGTGCACATGTTAGTACTTCGTGTGTCCATTCCACGAAGTCGTTCCTTGCAGATTGACCACAGATTATCGATTGGATTTAAATCAGGAAAGTTTCCATGCCAGTCTATAGTACTATGATTTGGTCACTGGTAAGGCTTGGCAGCGTTACAATTATCGTTCGCTTCCTTGGAGTAACGTCCATCGCAGACAATGACCGTAAGACAACTAACCAACAGTCGAGACAATAGTGTCTGGACGTGATAAAAATCTTATGCAATCACTGATGACGCAATATTTTTCCAGGTCAAACAAATTTCATCATACACCCCGAAAATAGATTCATATTACTGCACACCACTGAAAATGACCTAATATGAGAAAAACTAGAACTCGATTACACCCTGTCACTTCAATGAGTCTAAAACTGATCGTATGGTGAAAGGAAACTAAAGCGGTTGTTTCAATTAATGTGCACAAGGTTGTAGTTTCTGGCATACATACTTGGTTCCTCTGGTTCATGCCTTCTTTACACTAGACTAAAAGTGATAGAATAAGTGGGAATAGATTGCTGACGATGAAAGTGGGTAAATTTTCCTTATTGTTTTGTACACGGATACTCTTTAAGAATCATCTGCTAAAATGTTTAATTTGGTAAAGATCAAAGATCATAGCCGAATCTTCAGGTTTAATCTGGGGATAAAGATTAACTGAAGCTGGGCAGTGGATCACTGAATATTCGGGTAATGAGGCAGTAGGTGCAAGCACGTATTGGGAATGGTTCATGAAATGTAAAAAAAGAAAGCAGTTTTGGAGCTCAAAGAATGCTGTAGAAACTAAAAGTGAATTGTTGGAATTCAAACGGAATTTTTACGACGACTTACTGGAACTTGCACAAACCGTTCCGATGTAATGGAGACAAATTGTCTTGTTTGAATTTTTCATTAGAAGGGAACATAGTCTATATGTGGTGGAAACTGCATGAGCCTATGGATCCAATTTGTCAATAGATTGTTGTGAAAGCTGGTCGTAGTTCCGTAATGGTGGGAGCTGGATTCTACTGTAGTTTGCAAGGGAAACCAAATACGAATGGAATCCATATTGACAGGTATGACATTCACAGACATTGTTGTAAACTATTTTCACGCATTTAAGCTTCCGGCGTTTCCTTTAGGTGGTGATAGTCGCAAGATAACTAAACTCTGTGCTTCACACGATATATATGGGCCAGGAAAGATCGGTACGTCTATAGATATCAGCACTCACCAGATACGGTGGGGGAAAATAAATATCCGTACACTTGAATATTTAACAAAAACAACACATTTTGTCTCTGTGGAAAGATGGGAACAGTTACAGAACGATTTCTAACAACCTGAATATTCCTTTTACTACAATTGCTTCGTTCATTGCAAGATTTAAAACTCGTAACAGCGTCGAAAACCAAAGACGAACAGGTGCTCCGAGGAAGATTTCTCTAAGATCAGCAAGGATATTATGACGCCAGATCCAACAAAATACACAGGTTACCCGAGAAGAGCTGCAGGAACATCTGCGTGCATTAGGGATTAAAGTAACCAAGCGTACGATAAGCAATGACCTACACAAAAACAGTCGGAAATCACGCATCCTAAGGAAGACTCCACTCCTCTTGAAACGACACAGAGATGCTAGGCTAAAATTCGTTAGATAGCATAAGGATAAAGAATATTCGTTTTGGGAAAAAGTACTATGGACAGATGAAATTAAAATAGAGTTGTTTGGTCATAATTATCGAAATCATGTGCGGAGGAAGGACGGTGAAGCCTACTTACCAAAGAACACGTTGCCAACTGTAAAGTTTGGTGGTGGCAGTATCATGATCTGGGGCTGTTTTTCTGCAAAAGGTGTTGGCAGAATATCAATAATAGATGGCAAGATGAATGCCGAAAACTACCAGAAAATCCTGCAAGACAATTTAATGCGTTCTGTTGAGAGACTTCGGCTACCTCCTGATTGGGTTTTCCAATCAGGAGGTAGCCTGGATAATGATCCTAAGCATACCGCTAGATCTACAAGGAAATGGTTAGCTGCAAGTAACGTTGATGTCTTGCAATGGCCAAGTCAGTCCCTAGACTTGAACTCAATCGAGAATTTATGGCGATATTTGAAAATTCAAATTGGGAAAAGAGCACCAACAAGAATTTGAAGAAAATATGTCAAGAATAATGGGACAAAATGCCACTCAATGTGTGAAAATCATAAGTTGAGGCGTACAGGAATAGACTGGTAGCTGTTGAACTCAATAAAGGATATTTCACAAAGTATTAAATTAAGTTAATATGCTTTTTTTGTTTTGTACGAATACTTTTTTCATCAGTTAAAATGAAAAAAATGCATTAATTTATGTTAGAATAAGAATTAATTAACTTTATTACTATTTTTTAATAAAATGTATCTTTACACATAAAATGTATCAAAATTTTGTTTTTAGGTTTTTATAAAAATACAATTTTTCATGTGTACGAATATTTATATCCCCCACTGTATAAGCCCTATTGAGCTTATTTGAGAGATGTTGCAAAGTATATGAAATTTACCACAGTCACCTTCAGCAAGCTTATTCAGACTGTCTTAAAAACTTACTTGGACAGAGAAACTCTCCTGAAATCTTCCCAGTATCTTGTCTCTAGGCGACAATCATCATTATTCAGGCAAAGAGAAGAGTAACAGTTTCCAATTTATCGACACTTCTAATTTAAAAGGCATATTTGACACTTCTTACTCCTCATATATAATCCGGAGATAAAATTTAGTTGAAGCGGTATGACTGATCATTAGAGGTTTTAATTATGATGCAGTAGGTGCAAGCATGTGTTGGAAATGGATTGCGAGGTTTAAAAATATTTTTTGAGTCCAAGCAGACGAAAAAGATTTTGGAATATGTCAGAACTTGAAAACTAATGAATTAAATTTTTTTTAACTGAAATACAGTACACACGCCATATTTCATTGTAAAAAATGTGAATCTTTTGAAAAGGTTTTCGAACTTTGATGATCAAGCTTTGAGGTCATTAGTGGAAAGTAACCAACGCCAATGTATTCGGGATTATCAAATATATTAAACACATCACAATTTAACATCTGCTAAGACTTAAAAAAGATATGGAGAGTCAATTAGATAGCTGTTTCCTATCACAAAAGAGAAATAACCTGTTCCTTAACTAAATGATAACAGGTGATGAAAAGTGGATTATGTACGGCAGTGTTTAATGCAAACTCCAATGGACTGCCACGCATATATCTCCATAAAAGAAAAAAGCTAATATTGTACCCATAGTGAGGTCATTCATTTAGAATACTTGAACCACAGTGTATATATATATATAAATTCATTTGGCCGAAAAGGGCTCAGTAGTTATGAATAAAAAAAAAGGCGTGATCGTTCATGAAGATGCAAGGCCGAATACAGCAGGGATAACACGGAAAAAAGTTTGGTTTCGTCTGTTCTACCTTCGTCCGTCCTATTCCCCTGGCATTTACACCCACGGATTATTGCCTTCTTTGACCGCTGCTAAATGCTTTGATGAAGAAAACCTTCGCTAATGAAAACAAGTTAAGAATTCGCCGAAATATTTTAACGAGGAAACCTCTGCCCTGTAACTCAAAAGGTATCGAAAGACTGCCTGATAAATGGTAAGAAGTAATTACGAATAATAATAAATATACACAAATTACATTATTCGGACAATTTCGTCATCTTTGTCGCCACATTTATTACAACGTTTCGGCCGTTGTACGCTCCAGCCTTCTTCATCTGGTTCAAATGTCGAACTGAACCCTTTATTTTGCTTGCTCTAGTAGACTGTTCTAGTTCCACGTGCCATGTCTAATGGATGTCAGTTATCAGTTATTACCTGTTAATTCCCCTCTCCAAGTTCTCCACCGCCTTAACCAGGCATTGAACTCACACTCTTTGGGTCCTGTCACTGGATCAAACCAACGTCTTTAGCCACTGTGCCATGTGTCCTTGAGTCTAGCCCAGTGAGCGAAATAAAAAGAGCAGTTCGACATTCCAACCACCTGAAGAAGGCCGAAGCATACAATGGCTGAAACGTTGTAATAAATATGGCGACAAAGAGAAGGACCATAGTCCGAATAATGTAAATAGTGTACATAATACCTCATCTCAGAAATATAGACAGATGTTGAAAGGCCTAAAAACGTTGTAATAAATATGGCAACAAAGATGAGGACCATTGTCCGAATAATGTAAATAGTGTACATAATACCTCATCTCAGAAATATAGACAGATACTGAAAGACCGAAACGTTGTAATAAATATAGCAACAAAGATGAGGACAACAGTCCCAATAATGTAAATAGTGTACAAAATACCTCAACTCAAAAATATGGACAGATATTGAAAGACCGAAAAGTTGTAATAAATATGGTAAAAAAGATGAGGACAATAGTTTGAATAATGTAAATAATGTACATAATACTTCATCTTAGAAATATAGGCAGATACTGAAGGGCCGAAACGTTGTAATAAATATAGCGACAAAGAGGAGGACAATAGTCGGAATAATGTAAATAGTGTACATAATACCTCTTCTCAGAAATATAGACAGATACTAAAGGGCCGAAACCTTGCGATGAATATGGTGAGAAAGATGAGGACAATAGTCCGAATAATTTAAATAGTGTAGACAATACCTAATCTCAGAAATATAGTCAGATACTGGAAGGCTGAATCGTTGTAATAAATATGGCAATAAAGATGAGGACCATTGTCCGAATAATGCAATTAGTGTACATAATACCTCATCTCAGAAATATAGACAGATACTGAAAGGCCGAAACGTTGTAATTAATATGGCGACAAAGATAAGGCAATAGTCCGAATAATGTAAATAGTGTACATAATACCTCATCTCAGAAATATAGACAGATACTGTATAATAAATATATAATTAAATAAAGTGTAACTACTTTTGAAGAATAAAGTTGATAAGCAAAAACAGAAATTAATTAGTTATTTATTTAGTTTAGTGCAGTCTGGCACAATGTGATGAGTTAATCAGTGACCATAGACTCCTCAATAATAATTTTTAGATATTTCATGAAGATAAGATATTCAAGATTGTTTCTTTTTTGTTTATTCTGGAAAAGAGTGTTGGTTAAGAATCTGTCGGGAGATGTTTTTTTTATACTGTGAATAACCATGATCGCCCACGCTCTGATGGGACTTGGCACACAAAAGTAGGGGAAGACTTTCGGATGACTCTTACTGAAATGCAGGAACTCGCTTCATAGTTATTGATAACTGCTTCCTCCTATCACGATCGGACATAATTGAGAGAAAAAAAAACAACCTCCAAAATACACCTGATGAAGGACGGGGCACACTTGGCATTAGTGACAAATCCAATTAGCAGGGAAAATTGGAGACCCAAATCCAATTTCACTATTTCGACTCCCAAATACTTGAATTAACACACTGCGTTCCTTCCAAATTATTTTAATCTTGCGAGATTCTCGCCCGTACGTATCAACCTGCAAATCATATTTTCTCTAGCTTTTTTTTTTTTTTTTTTTTTCATATGTCCAAATTACGTTCAACTAATGAACAAGTAGAATGGCTGCAACTGCTGGTGCCGTGAGATGCAGGCCAATCAATTTGCTGTCATGCAGGCCTTATTAACAAAAGAAGTGGGCCAAAGTTGCACAAATTAGTTGAGCCCAGCTTCTTAATGGAGTCATCTTCAAACGTGATAATGGGTGGTCCGTCCACAGGATCGTCTATATTTCCATACTAATATATTTGCATAAAACCCCAAAAGCGAATCTGAATTTTATTTCTCATATATCTATATCTATCTATATATATATATATATATATATATATATATATATATATATATATATGTATATGTATAGAGAGAGAGAGAGAGAGAGAGAGAGAGAGAGAGAGAGAGAGAGAGAGAGAGAGAGAGAGAGTTTTCCTTTTGTCTTTATTGACATTGTCCTTTTACAGATATATCGTAGTTATATTTGAAGTTTTTACACACACACATACATACATCCATCCATACATATAGTTGTTGAGTGGATAAATGAAACGGCCAAATATAAGCAGGCGTGTACGCGTGTGCTGGTGTGCATACGCAGGCAAGCAAATAAATAATCGTTAAATTTATGCACGATGTGTAAACGTAATAGTGCTCAATGCGGTTATACAGAGCAAATATATGAATTAATTAAAAAAATATGTATTATACATCGCGTATATGTACTAATTAATACACACACAGACACACGCACACACACACACATATATATATTAATTTAAACGAAGATAGAAGTTTACCTAGGGTTACGTCGTTTCGAGTTAAGTCGTTCTCGATTATACGTCGTTTGGAAAAATATATATATGGAAAAATAAAGATCAAGTTGAAATCATTTAATTCGACTTTACGTCTGTCCACCCCAAATATTGAAGTCTTAATATCACTAGAAAAGCGTTAAAAGCACATAAAATCATGTTACTGTACAATAAATAAGACTAAAAGTCTATAAAATCATATTAAAATACGTAGATTTACAGTAAATGTTAATAGAATCATCATAAATCCTAGAGAACGAAATACGAAAACATCTGCGACTTTGTGTTGTCATCTCATTTCGCGGTCTTTAAGAACTCAATATTGGCGTTTTCCACGGTAATTCCATAATCTACTGTTGTCTAAGATCATCGAATTCAACGAGTTTTTTCCTGAACAGATTTTTAACCTAGATGAAACTGGATTATATTGGAAAAAATTCCAGACCGTTCTTTCAGTGGTAATACTAAGCGTAAGGCTATATCACTGAAATTATTTTATTCAGAATATTGTACGTACATATCATTAATAGGTAATGGCGGCGTGCTTATTTGCGGTTTATAGTGTGTTTATTTCGACTTAAATCGTTTTTCGCCCAAAGTCGTGACCTCTGGGACCAATTAACGACATAGGGTAAGCTATACCTGGATATACTTTCTTGCTGAACCGATATCTTAATTTATTCACTATTATTTATTATAAAAAATATTTCTATAACGCATATTGGGTACATTACTACCATCGAAAGAACTATATCACAAATTTTGATGCAGTAATACATCGTAAATTTTGAAAACAGAGCAAAAAAGTTCAATATTTTTTACACTGAAATATTTTTCATTCTCTTGTACGAAAATTGAGTATTATTATTACTAATTGTTATGTCTTCATTGCATTGAATGAAGATAACACAATCAAGAAGTAGAATGTAGCTTGCAGCCGACATAGTCTTGCTGATATCGCTAGTAAGCAGATACGCTAAATCTCTACTTTTTCTCCTGTCTATTTACCAACCTACCTACAAGGCAAAATGCCGCACAAGGCCAGTTTTAAACGTGGGGCGTTCCGAGCCCGTAGGGTCTGGTAAAAATTATCCGTAGATTCCGTATACACGGGGTTGGGTTTGTTTCCCTCCCCAAACGAGACTCTACCCTTCAGTATAGCCTCGTTTGTGTTCATCTCTGCCAGGAGGCAGAGAGTTCGACAAGAGACGAACAGAAAGCCTCCTCCTCGTCCTCCATCTTTTTTCTCCCCTCCTCGCTGATTATTCGCGGCCTTAGTCTATTTGTAATTGGACGAATTCAAGTCCTCTTTAGGAGAGGTGTGTTCATCTTCATAACACTAATTTTTGAAACTGGTCTATCATGTCCGTGAAAATATGCAAAATCGAAACGTTTAAACGTTTTTTTTTTTTTTTTTTTTTTTTTTTTTAATGAACAAAGTAACAAATCTTGAAGGTATGCAATTTCTTTTATGATATCGTAAAGCGTTCAGAAGGAAGAGGCAGTAAGGAGGGCCTGGAGAATCTGATACTCACAGGTCGAATAGAGGGAAAGAAAGACAAGGGAAAACAACGCATGCATACTTGGCGGACTTGAGCAAGTGGATGACAGAACGTGGTTTGGAGGAGGAAGCAGAGGGAAGGAACTTGTTGAGAGATGCAAGGGATAGAAGGAGGTGGAGAGCCATGATCGCCTACGTCCTGAAAGGACATGGCCCTAAAAAGAAAAAAAACAAAAGCGTTCAGGTTTGTTCATAACCAACATTGTTTCTTTGAAATCGTGTGTTTGTTTTTATTAAAAGTTTTATTTTACATGGCGACTAGCTTAACTAAGGATTTTATTTTTTGTTTATATAGCTTAACTTTATAACTTAAATTCAGCTTACATGGAAACTATGCGTTAATTAGATAATTGCGCATTGTTCGATGCAAATTGGAATCGTAGCACACAGCCTTTAATGAGACAAGGATTATGTTCATGTGACTGAACTTTGACGAAGCTATAGAGCATATGATGAATTCATTAAATGTTTGATTGTCGACATGTCCACGAAATGTGTGTAGAGCTTATCGATTTACTGGGATTATTTAAAGGAGATAATGGAGCAATAAAGTGAGATGACCAAAGGGAAATGGTGATTAAAGTCAGGCGTCCATATGTGAATTTATATAAACTAGATTATGGGCGGTGGCTTTGGTAAAAGAAAGAATGAATATCTAAGATATATGAGGGGAAGACAATAGAGGTACTAAAAATAGAAATAAAAAAATAGAACTGTTGCATTGTGGAACGGACTCCTGAGAGGGTACTTCCCAGATCAACTGAATCTTAACCATTTCAACTCGAGGATCAGTTATGCATCCTACATATAATGCATCTCTTGTTCCCAGCTTGTATGCTCTTACAAGAACCTAATTTCTTAACCCTCTACCTTGAGAGGCTCTTGGGCCTTGTATTGGATGAACAGTAATTAATAAATGAACTTTACATTGACCACTTTGTAGTTATCTATGGGATATTATTCATTTGATTGACCATTCAACTCTTAGCCCTATTAAAAGACAGAGGAGAATCTTAAGAGAAAGGATACCTTCTTGCTGCCAGGCCAAACAATAAATATAGCGTGTTATATGATCCTCTGGCACAAGAACTGGCTCGTGTGAATGCACATAAAATATGAAAAGTCCTGTGTTCGGCGAAGTAAGTGGGTGGGTTGGCCTTCAGAATTTATTAGAGAAATTAAAATCGGTAATCAACGAAGATTCTGTCCTGATTGTTTTTTATAATGACACATCCATCAGATTCCATTTCTTTCTTAAGCATAATAAAGGGTTGTGTGTTCTGTTTACATTAAAAATGATTCGACGATAGTTTTATAAGAAGAATAGTTTTGAGTAAAGTCGATTAGGACTTGTTAAAAAAAGAAGAACCAGAAACCTCCTAAGAGGGCGAAAAGAAATCGTCCAGTACCTTAAATCTCTGGTACAAAGAAAAAAAAACAGCGAGTAATAAGTTAAAACGAAGAGTGCTCATTAGGATTTATTTATGTTATATATATATAAGAGTCGACATTAAAGTCAACATTCAGCGGCGATAGTCTGTTTCATGCTTAAAATATATTTTATATATCGTCAAGCCATATGTATTTCTTGCCTATTTACAGTTGTTTTGATGAACGGTAACGATTATTTTCAAATTTTCTCTAGGAGGCATTGGGTGGAAATAATTGTGAATCTGGATGCAGCTTTTTAGCTATTTATAGTGTTATTTGCTAACCTATATTTAGTTATTATTGATTATTTTATTGTTGGTTGTTATTATTAAAAAGTTTTTTCTCTTTCCTTTCTCCTCTTTTATTTTTTTTTTAAATTTAAAATCCTATTTTATTTCTTCACATTTCTGAGTTGACAAAGCGAACAAGTCGTGCTAGTAGAAGTAGCTAGTCGAATGAGATAAATTTGGATATTGTAACACCCACACACACACACACACACACACACATATATATATATATATATATATATTTATACAGTTGAAAAGTATTAGTCAGAATAGAATTACAAATAAAAGAACTTTCGATGTCAGGGTAAAATAAACAACGTAGAAGTTTGTTGGCTAAACTAGTCGAGTGTGAAGAGGCTGTGAAATAAGTAGATGTGAATGACATAGAGATAAAACAAGGACGTAGATAAATATGAAGAGTGCGACATTGATAGGTATATAAAAACACCATACATAGATATATGAAACTAGTTGATAAGAGCAAACACATCATTATTTACTACAAAAATCGAGACTATCAAAAATTAAATTAAAAATAACTTATCACAAACTACCCCACCCCATATGAGTAGACTTGCCCTCTCTGAGAATGTTTCTCTGTAAATAAAAAGCATAAAATGTCTTACATAGGATATGCTACAACTACACTCACACGGAGACTCACCTGACACCTATCGGACAAGAGTGCCATCAGATAAGACATTAATAAGCAGCCTAAGGAAAACAGTAAAAACGGACATATGATCCTCGAAGGAAGACTCATACAACAAAAACAACCAGCTACAAATAAAAGCAATTATAATTTAAGAACCCACATCCACAAACGAATATAAAAAAAATATTTAAAAAATAGCCTCCTCCTCCCAGTCACGCTACACTTCGCCTACGTCACAACATTCTTTACCCACGCTTCACTACACTGATCAGTTCTACGAAACTCACCATTTGTCTCTACTTGCCCAGGTGATGACTTAAGCCGAACACTTGGACCATATTCCGAAATGCACTTTGGACAATTTTTGACGGAATTCTGAGAAGGACTGTAATTTGAAAAAGTCGATTAATAAAATTAATCGACACAAAATGTCTGATGTATTTAATAACATTGTGACTTAAAAATATAAACAGAGTAACATTGATAGGAATAGACTTAGATATGAACAGATTTATGTAGATATGGATAAACAATCAATAATGTTGAATATTCTGATAATTTAAATGTGTTTAATGTTTAATTGAGTATAAAAAGTTCGAAATATTAATCGTATTTATTTACTTAAGATGCCTGACTTTCGATCACAGTAGCATTATTAAACATAATCGAATAACTAGATAAGTTGATGCAACATTATAACGTTTTTAAGATAGATGAAATGTCTGCAATGTAATCGATCTTGACCTGGCATCTCAACTTCAGTCCCTTTCTGGTCGACGTGACGTGGCTTTCCCCCGATCTTTTCTACAAATATTTTCATGATAATTTTTCTGATGAGCTTACTCACTTAGTGCATCGACTGAATGATTTACTAGATTGGCAATTAGGTCTTACGGTTTTACTGTTGTACTAGCTAGATGCAAACATTTTATATTCTATTAGTTTCTTTTCTTGCACTTCTCCCCTGTGGAACTCCCTTCTGATTTCTTGCTTCCCTGCCAACTACAATCTTCAAATATTTAAATGCAACGCAAATCACCATCTTCTATGTCCTTTCTTCCCACTTCTCACTAAAGTTTTCTAATTCTCTTTTACTCGCGGTAATCCCCTTACGTCTTAGCGGCATTATCGCCATGCTTGGGGTGAAATGATTGAAAGAAAACAATTAGAAACAAATTTAAATTCATTTGACTTCAATAATTAACGTTTTTAGATAACACCTTTCAAAATATATGTGATTTCTTTTAAGTAATTCAGTAACTCTGTCTTACCCTGATGAGTGGATCTGTGTATGTGAAAAGCTCTTACTCTATCTAATTCATGGGGTCGACTTGGTGAGGGGGAGTATGATGTTTGAAAGACCCGAAACTGCCCAATGATCCAATTCAGAACATCATTGACGACGCCCTCTAGCGCAAAAGAACGTATATTCAAAGTTATATATATATATATATATATATATATATATATATATATATATATATATATATATATATATATAAGTATAGGATTGGTGTATACGGAATAAATTCCAATAATTAACAAATACTGTCACTTGAGAAGACACCAGAAGTGTTGAAACAAAATGGCTATTTTTATGTTATAATTTTCGAATAAATGATTATATATATATATATATATATATATATATATATATATATATATATATATATATATATATATATATATATATATATATATATATATATACTCGACTCTCCCGTCGAATTCGACGTATGAGTACCAAGCAAATCAGTTCCCAGGAAACCGACAGCCCGACAACAGCACATGAGATTTGATTATAGTAGTGAAGTTTTCGTGCAGGACCATCCACACTTTTTGAAGGGCCGAATACAGAGATCTGGTGCACTATGTGCCACAAGGTCCCCCAACGACCCTATCTATCTATCTATCTATCTATCTATCTATCTATCTATCTATCTATCTAGAAACATGTTTAGATATAAACACATTGAGATGCATATACATAGAAATAGACATGAACAGGCAGAAATGTGTGTGATTAAGTATGCAGACATATAAATTTGTGTAGTACTTAGCAAATATGACTCATATCCATGTTGGTGTAAGCCAGGAAGACAGTTCAGCAACAAGTGGCGCGGCCAGGGTGGGGTGGGTTATTTTAGAAATTAAGAGTCGAAATTCGAACCCTGACAGACCCGAAGCAGACACAAATGGTCATGAACGGAAAGTCAAAGTTAAGTAAATAGCATTGATTTAATTCCAATGATTTGATCCATTATGGATTTTCAGCAGAATCCGAAAATGGAATTAGTAATCTATCTGTTGGTTAAGCCATATTCTGTGAATCAATCTCTAAGTAAATGTTGATATATCATTTCTTTTTTATCATTGCCTGAATTGCTTCTTGTTTGAACATAAAGCATATTTATCCTTTTGAAATTGTCTCTTTGACAGATGTCTGTTCTGAAAGGGCGCTGTTCATAAAATCTGTACTACATGTTCAAATACATCCGTTACGTGGCTGAAAAACGTTACAATCCGGCTATAATCTTTTGAAAGCATGACCTTTAAGGTGAGTTTGTTTGAAAGATTGATCTAACTGAAATTCTCCTCTTTTTAGTTCCGCCTTTACGTTGTAAAATTGTAAATATTTACATTTGCCAGGTTTCTGAAATGTTCTCTCTCTCACACACACACACATATATATATATGACATGTATATATGTATATTTAAACATGTCATATATATATATATATATATATATATATATATATATATATATATATATATATATATATATATTATTTACATTATTCGGACCATTGTCCTCATCTTTGTCGCCATATTTATTACAACCTTTCGGCTGTTGTACACTCCGGCCTTCTTCATGTTGTCGGAATGTCGAATTGAACCCTTTATTTCGCTCACTGGGGTAGACTGTTCTAGTTCCACATGGCATGTTTTATGGATGTCAGTTATCAATTATCTCCTGTTAATTTGCCTCTGAAAGTTCTCCACTGCCGAAAAGTTGTAATAAATATGGCGACAAAGGTGAGGACAATGGTTCGAATAATGTAAATAATATACATAATACCTCATCTCAGAAATATATATATATATATATATATATATATATATATATAGTTTATGTAAAACTAGGTAATCCGTATGAGTAAACCGAAGGAGGATAAAATATATGACATATATATATATATATATATATATATATATATATATATATATATATGTCATATATATACATGTCATATATATACATGTCATATATATATGAAAAGTTATGTTTGGAAAGTAACGGGACTAGCTGTGCTGTGTGAGCTATGAGCATCGGTCACAGTGAGTTCTTGCCACAGTGTCAGGCAATCAATCAGCAAGTCTACAAAGAGATCCTGGGGTGTCTGCTTCACTCAGTGCGCGAGAAGAGATGAGAGTTGTGGCAGGACAAATCGTGGCTAATTCACCATGACAATACACCTTCTCACAATTCCCTGTGCACCCGGCAGTTCCTGGCCGAGAAGAATATCGGCGTAATGGGATAAACTCCCTATTCATCTGATCTTGCTCCGTGTGACTTTTGTTCTTTTCCCCAAGCTCAATGCAATCATCAAGGGGACCTGTCTTAAAGGCATGGATTTCATCCATAGGGCTGTAACGACGGAGCTAAGGAAAAATCCTTCAAGTAGTGAAGCAGAAGCGTGACAGAGAAAAAAGGAAAAGAGCATTACACTCGAGAGGGATTACTATGAAGGGGAAACCAGATAGTTTGTTGTTTGGAATAAAGTTTAAAAAATATACATTCAGTTTAATATTTAAATCGAATTTAAGTTGATTGGAAAAGGTTTTGGGACTATCAGTAAAATCGATATAATATGTCAGCACAACTTAATTTTCTTTATTGAAAATTCTTTTTTGAAACTTTATTTGATATAAAGTTTAATTAAATTGAACTTAAAAAATATGTCTTAGTTTAAATATCGCAGAAAATCATTTTTAACATGCATGTGCGTGTTATTATGAAATGTTGGCACATCTATCGATAACTTGATTTTTGCGAGATTTATGTAAGGTGTAAATAATTATAATAAAATCTATGACTAGTACATCGTAAACGCCGTTTTAGATAATTTTTAAAAAACTTTCGAGTAATCTTTAAAAATCTAAATATTTTAAGCATTCTAATATTTTATTGTTTTTTATTGATGCATGGGGGTTATAGTCTTATTTATGAAGACACTTGTTGAGGAAATGTTAGAAAATTACAAATAATATTTAAATTTATTATAGCTATCGCTCTTATTTTTGATAATGTGAATGGATGTGTGTGTTTACAAAAATCGGTACGTTTATACACACACAAGAAATGCTAAATTCTTTTTCAAATACTAGGGGTCGATGAATCCTAGTAAGCATTTCCATTATTGATTAGTAAATGCATTGAATAAAAATATCGCTTGATCTCTACAAATTCATGCAGAATTTTAAAAGATTTTAAAGTTTATAAACTATTCTAATTAAAATAAAAAGAAATTCTTGTAAAATGTTATTATTCGTCAAAATGTTTTTTCCTTAAGAGAATAGTGTCGATAATATATTTTATTTATAAAAGCAATTAAAAGAATTTCTAATTGAATAATGTCTTAATTTTTAGAGCAGACTTTCTGTAACTGGGGATGCAGTGTGACAAAAAAAAAAAAAAAAAAAATTGATGACTTAAATTTATCTAAGGACTTGTCCTTATAACTATTATTAACATTAAGCGCTACAAAAAGAATCTTTCGAAATTTCCTAAAATTAAATAAGTATTGGGTAACAAATGTAAAAAAAGAATATATATTTTTTTACCAAGATTTTTTGAAGAAGGAACATTTCGAAAACAATTTCATTCATCAGTATCTCTCTATATTTCTAAGATGAGGTATTATGTACACTATTTACATTATTCGGACTATTGTCCTCATATTTATTACAACGTTACAGCGTTAGTTAGATCCAGTGACAAGACCCAAAGAGTGTGAGTTCAATACCCGGTTAAGTCAGTGGAGAACTTTCAGAGAGGAATTATCAGGAGATAATTGATAACCATTAAACATGACACGTGGAACTAGAACAGTCTACCCCAGTGAGCGAAATAAAGGGTTCAGTTCGACATTCCAACCAGCTGAAAAAGGCTGGAGCGTACAACGGCCCAAACGTTGTAATAAATATGGCAACAAAGATGAGGACAATAGTCCGAATTATGTAAATAATTTCATTCATTTGTGAATAAGTCCTGAAAATTTAATTAAAATTCGTCAGGCTATATGCATTGTGTTTTGGCTCGACTATTTATGTCTTTTTCAGTGATGCATTTTGGGTAGGTCATTAGTGTTATTCTAACGTTTATTCGGGGAGGCGGTAACGGTTATATTTCGAATTATTCTAGGGGATTTTGAGTGGAAATAATTATGGATCGGAATGCAGTTATGTATCTATTTCGTAATGTTGTTAACTTTTTTCATTCATTATTCATTATTGATTATTTTATTATTTGTTGTTGATTGTCATTACGATTATTTATCTTTATTTGTGCGTTCGACGTTTGGTAATTTGTTTATTATTTATTTATTTTATTTACTTATTTATTGGTTTGGATTAACTTTGCTTATTTTATTTTTATGTGTTTATTTTGTTTTAATTTTTATTTGTTTTGCTTGTTTTTAGTTTTTAAGTAACGTAGTAAAGATTTGTTTTCGTGTCTGCATTTTGAGATGAGTTCTGATGGTTTATTTAGTAGTTTGTTTTGGCCTGGGAAGGTAATTAGAGTTATTTTATTCTCCAGACAGAGCTTATAGTTTTTGGTTTTATTGTTCTAGGGTGATGCTGTTTTCCTTACTTTCCATAATATTTTTGGTGTGGTTTGTTTTTAATTTCCTAGATATATTTAGAAAGAATTGTGCTGTTAGCCTAAGTACTATTTGTAAACGATATTTTGTGTGCCTAGTTTCTTGGTTTCCAGGGTTCGTCAGTTATTACTATGTATATTTTTCCTTCGTCACCTCCTGATATTACAGTGGCTTGGTATATTATATTATTCCGCAAGTAATTGCGTTTAAGGGATATTCGTTCTTTGTTCTGCAGTTACACGTGTGTTTGATTCGTACGGTTGGTTTGTTGGTTGTTTTCCTGTCGTGCTTTTTATTTGTCTCATGTTCTCGGTGCAACTGTAGCTGATTTTTATTGTGATTTTGTTGAATATCTTGTGAAGAGTGCTTGATGCAGGGAAGTGTTTGTGTATGAGTTTAATGGATATTTTTCCTCCGTTTGTTTTAATGTTTATGCTGTACGGTGGTTTGAACCATATGAGTTGTCTTTTCCAGTTGTCTTTATTGTGGTGTGTGGTGTGGTATGTGAGTGTTGTCGTTTGACTGTGTGTTGACTTCAATGTCTTCTTGTATATTTACATACGCTCTATCCCTGATATTGAGCACTTTAATCCATAAATATAGCATACGGTAAAACTATATATTTTTATCATATACTAGAAGTAGAGCCCGGCGTTGCCCGGGGATGTAACAGTAAGAGATAGATCAAGTATCGACCATCATAAAGACTGAAAAATAAAATTGACAAAGATTATTTGTTTAAGGTTGACGGACACGCATGTCTTAATTAGTTTTTTTTTTCTACGAATTTGTCAAACCCAAACTCAAACAAAAACATTGTTTTCAATCGTTATGAGTCTACCGATTGAATAGAATTTTATTATAAACAATTGTCTTGTAAATGGAATTTTTAAAGCATTCTGAATGTAAAAATAAAGAAAAAAGTGTACAAGACAATAAGAAACACTACCTGCCAAAAAAAAAAAAAGTGAAGTTTTGTTGAAATCGGTTGAAAAATGTAGGAAATCCGATCCTATATATAAACGAACACACACACACACACACACACACACACACACACACACACACACACACACACACACACACACACACACACAATCTGGGTTTTATAATAACTCGATATTAATAAGTATAACTCGATATGAGTTGTCCCCCTTTCATTAATGCCTCTTAATCGTGTTTTCAAATTGATTTCGTGTAAAAACAATTGTGTTTTTCCAATTTTTGGCGCTGTCAGAACCACCGCAAGGTAATTTTACGTAGTCCTGTGAAGTTTTGTTGAAATCGGTTGAAAAATGTAGGAAATCCAATCCAATATATAAACAAACAGACACACACGCACAACCTGGGTTTTAAAATAAGTAATATATATATATATATATATATATATATATATATATATATATATATATATATGTGTGTGTCTTAGGAACGGAAGGAATTCATACACATGCCAAATGAATGAGGCATATTTCCAAAATCAGAAATTTAAAAAGTGTTATAGACTTTGTTGAACATTCCTATCGAAGCGAGATGATATTCTCCCGAAACTAGACCGAATTCTGTTTGGCTTGTGGATGCATAGACGAAATATTAAGGGGGCCAAATCAGACATCGAAAGGAATCAGTTCGAGAAAGGGTAACATTATTAATTAATGTTCGAAGAGCCACATTGACCCCTATTCTGTCTGGTCGATGTAAAATAAAAAGGATCCCTTCTCAGTTTGTTGCGTACCCATTCCTCTTGCCAAAGTTGCATGTACATCGTCGAAAATGTGGAGTTGACAAAATAAGATGTATGGAAGCCCAAATTCGAAATGAATTTCCTTCTGTTATTAATCGGCTGAAATGATGTAGGTTCGAATCCTGTCAAAGGACGAATATTTTCTATGAAAATTACTCGGATATTCAGGCTGGTAAATGTTATTTAATATTGTTTATTATAAACAGAGCATTTACTTAAATACTTGTATCTATAAAAAGAACGTTAAACATAAAAATGTCTTTAATAAATAAATTGTCGGACTTTGTCCATTTCTTAATGTAAAACGATTAATGTTAAGAATATGTCTTCAGGTTTTATAGAAAAATGGAATCCTCTATTTCCGGTTATATAAGGAAATAAATTTGTTCAATGTCGGCATTTTATAAGCCGTGGGTTTCATTAAATGTTAATCTGTTTTCCTAAAATATACATATGTATTTAAATATATATGGATATAAATATATATGAGTGGCGTAAGACTTTTCATTAAGTTAAAGGGTTTTGAAGACAGTAGACTGAATCACCGTGATCAGCTTTGTCAGGCTCTGAAGCAGAGACGCCATCAAAAACCTGCTTTAACAAATTTCATCTATCAGTGTAGCTTTATCGCACACAGCAAGGCTGGGCTAGTATGACACTTAAGAAAGCACAAATGAAATATGTCTTTCACTTAACTGATTTTCTCTACAATAGCCCCTGTTAGCATGCATAAGTGTAAAACAAAAGGCACCATCCAATGCTGACCCACATTTATGTTCACGATAGGAGAGTCCACCATATATATATATATATATATATATATATATATATATATATATATATATATATATATATAGAGAGAGAGAGAGAGAGAGAGAGAGAGAAATGGATTCAACTATTTCCGGTTATATAAGGAAATAAATTTGTCTATTGTCGGCATTTTATAAGCCGTTGTTTCGTTAACTGTTAACATGTTTCCTCAAATATACAAATGTAACGATGTCGTTCGTCGTGACGCCTCGGGTGTCATCATAGGGATTTACATCAGGAGACACAAGGTGCTATCCTGTGTGTTCTCAAAGTTTTCTATCTGACTCAAAATAATCAGTCCCATCCGTTGTTCTGTATGACGAATCATTTGCATGACATCGTTACGGTTCAATGCTAAATCTGGCCTGTTAGATTTGACCACACCCAACATCCTGCTGCCGATATCGTCACCGTAACCTTGGCAGGGTGTTATGTTTTGTTAAAAGGCAACCCGAGATTTGGTGCCGCTTTTGAATTCAGAGTCGTCCTTCTCCTAGACTGTTCGCCATACACGGCTGCATCAGAAGAGACGAATTCATACTTTTCCCAACGGTATTTGCGCGTAAGTAAATGCAATGAACTCGACTGGAATTCGAACACGACTCTTTCTCATTCTGAGCCCAAATCCATTACACCACCCGCACATACTACATATCTATGTAAATAAAGTTATAGGTGCTTAAAGGTAATGGTAGGTATCGGCATCGTACCTTGATGTCATGGAAATACCTAGAGCTATATCAGTTGTACTCTGACATCTGGTTAGTCAATGGGGACATCAGTTAAACTTTTCATGGTAAAACAACGTGGATTACAGGATTTCGGATGGAGCATGACAGTGAGTACCAGACCGATGGGCGATTTCCTTTCTGAAATTCTGGAGTCATTTGACATCTATCGATCTACAGTGTGATTATGTGTACAAAGAATATCTAATGGAAGAGATTACGGTTGACCGTGGACAGTGCTGTCACTGTCCCCGGGGTCCTGAGTGATCGTGCTCAGAAGCGGCTGGTTCAATGCAAGAAGTATCAAAAGTACATCCAGCAGGCCAGCTGGGTATCTTTCCCTTCGACTTCAGGGAGTAGCGTTACAGAATACGGAATTATATGCACAATATCGATCCTGATAACCTACTGGGAATTTTAAACTTAACCCTTTATTTAATCTACGGGGTTGAACTGTTCTTGTATAACTGCCCATATCTAGGATGTTCTGTCTCCTCTTTATTCTTAGTATTGTTCGCGTATTGCACTGTTTCCACTGAGTCCAAATACACACTCTCCTGCCTAGGGACTAAGCTTTCAATTACTATGTTCCCCAAATTCACGAATCTAATCCAGCAATACATTTTCGAAGGAAAAAAAATATTACCAGCAATACATTTTTGAAGGAAAAAAATATTACCAGCAATATATTTTTGTAGGAAAAAAATATTACCACCAATACTTTTTTGAAGGAAAAAAATATTACCAGCTATACTTTTTTGAAGGAAAAAAATATTACCAGCTATACTTTTTTGAAGGAAAAAAATATTACCAGCAATACATTTTTTAGGAAAAAAATATTACCAGGAATACATTTTTGAAGGAAAAAAATATTACCAGCTATACTTTTTTGAAGGAAAAAAATATTACCAGCAATACATTTTTGTAGGAAAAAATATTATCAGCAATACATTTTTGAAGGAAAAAAATATTACCAGCTATACTTTTTTGAAGGAAAAAAATATTACCAGCAATACATTTTTGAAGGAAAAAAATATTACCAGCAATACATATTTGAAGGAAAAAATCTTACTAGCAATAGGAATTTTGTCGGCATTAAATAACCCATTGTGGTTGATATGCCGTATAAAAAAAACTAAACCAAACTTACTTACCCAACGTAGCTTCCCTCTGCCTTTGCTGAAAATATTTTCATGGTAATTGTTCGGATGAACTTTTCTCTATGGTGCCTAGAATTTATGAATTTAAAAGTACAGGGCCAGCAACCTTTTTCATTTGAAATGACTCGATGTAACCGTAAGTTCTATGCTAACAGTTTCTTCTCTTACACTTCTTACCTGTGGAACCCTCTTCTGGCTTCTTGCTTCCCAGTCAACTTTGATCTTCAAAAATTTAAAGGCAGTGTCAATTGTTATCTTCTGCCTTCTTAGTTCTTTTGTTTTCGCCCCGTGATAATATTTTTCTTTTTCTCATATTCTCAGTAGTTTCTTGCATTTTTGTGGATTTGTTACCTTGCTTGAAGTGAAATGATTTAAATAAATACCGGCTGTCATTATCCTAACTCCAGTTTAAAGCTTAAATATTCCTGTAATGGACACATTACCTGTTGCAGATGTTGGTTTATGATGAAAGAATGAAGAAAGAATCTCTATCTTTAAAAGAGATGACATAAAAGTAGATGGAGAAATGAAAAGCGGTTTTAATCAAGAAAAAAAAAAGAACATGGTAAGTTTAAGAATAAGGAGAGAAAGAAAAAGAAGAAATTACCGACCAAAAAGAAAGCTGAAGGAAAAGATTGAAATTGAGGCTGACAGAAGATCTGAATAAAAGGAAGAAATAAGAACAAATAAAAAATGTTTATTGCTTCCACATTTTTTAAATCACTTGCACAGCGAGGCCGTACGATTCGATGGTGACGTACTATGGAATCGAGGTAGCTATTGATTTTAAACTCGGTAATGCTTCTCTATGATTAGCTTATCAAATCCAGCTGACAGATTTTTTCCACATACGTTCCAATGATGCCCTATTCTTAACAGCTTTAAGAAGAAATAGATGTGGCCATCTGGAATTGTTCAAAGCGAAATTCACTACACGCATGCGCGTAAACAGATGCACAGTTTGCCAACTTGGCCTAACGAGTATGTCGAATGGTATCACGTGATGCGGCAAACCATTGGTCAAGCGACTTAGCAGATCTCTGTGGATTGGGCTAGAATAGGCGGATGATAATAAAACTGAACAAGGCTAAAAGAGAAAGAGATTGAAAACATGAGACAGGGAAAAATTTGACATCTCTTCATCCAAACGAAACGTCCCAAGTGAGCATAGATAACGCTTTTATAGTGCCCTTTTTATTCATAGACCCCTTAGGGGATTTGGTAATTAGGCACTTAAAATGACTCTCTGGCAAAATGATACCACACACAATAATAATAATAATAATAATAATAATAATAATAATAATAATAATAATAATAATAATTGATTAGACCCAAGATGAACTGCGAAAAATAGATAAAAAAAGAGAAAAATGACGTAGGCAGATTTTATTAGAATAGAAGGTAGAAAAGGCTCAGTTTGTGTTGAAGAAATGGCACAGTGACTGAAACATTTCCTAGGTATCGTTATATTGAAATAGTACCGCAGAAATATTACTTGAGCTAAAATTAAAATGAAATAATCAGTGGAAACTCCTTGATACTATACAAATAGAGATTGAATTTACTCTGAAAAAGAAAAGCAGATTCATGGATAAGAAAATTCATTCAGTTTTCGAAAGGAACAGAGTAAATAAAAGGGACAAGAGAAGAACAAACACAATTCAGCTGACACTCTCCGCTCCGGCAAACCATGGAATCGCCATTTTTGAGGTTTATTTTTATCATTTCCGCATCCTTTCAACTGAAATCAGTTATGGTGTTAATAGTGAATATAGTAATGCATCAGATAATCAATCTAATAAGTGCTGGAGTTTGGTGTCCTACTCCGCTACCACTTCATTCTTCTACTTTTATGTGTCGTGTCTCTTCAGGATGTAGGAGATCGTCGCCCTCCGCATCTTCCTGTCCATTGTAGTCTTGTCATTTTATTTCTTCCAAACCCTGTTCTCCCATCAAGTACGTTATCCGCTTCTTTCCTCTGTCCCTCATTCCTTCAATTTGCCCTGTGAGTATCAGATTTTCCAAACCCTCCTTCCTCATTACGTGCCCCAGAAATCTCAACTTACATCTTCTTGATATTAAGTCTAAGTTTCCTTTTTTGTTTCCATTTTCTCTAAAACCTTTTTGTTGCTAACATGGTCATCCCTTGGTATCCTCAGCATCTTTCTGTCGCACCACATTTCTGTTGCTTCAAGTCTAGTCTTCATCTTTGAGGAGATTATTCAGCATTCACTGCCATGCAAGAAGACAGATATCACGCAACATTTCGATACTCTTTCCTTTGTTTCTAACGAAATTTTTCTGTCTCTTAATACTCTGCTTAGCTTTGGGAATGCATCTTTGGCCATCTCAATACGTCGCACATTCTGTCCTCTGTTAGAGCACTTTTCAGATATTTAATTTTTTTTTACTTACTTGATTTTAGCATCCACGACTTGTAATTTGCATTTTGGGCTCGGCCTCTTGCTGACAACCATGTATTATGTCTTCTTGTAGTTTATACTTAGTATTTTTCTTCTCGCTTTATTTCTCTACCTTCTGAAAGAGCTTTTGTGGTTTCCTTTCCGTGTTTTCTATCAACACACTGTGTTAAATGTATATCCGTCTGTTCTATTCAAACAGGTTCTTCTCTCGCATATGACGTCTGTGGAACTCCTTTCTTCTTGCTTGCTTTCCTGACAACTGTAATCTTCAAATATTCAAGTGAAATGTCAATCGACATCTTCTGCTGCCTTGATCTTGATCCCCGTCCTTCTCTATATTCTTTCCTCAAACAAGCCGCTTTACTCTTGTTCTCAATCCTCTGCAGCCTCAAGTGTGTTAGTGACACTCCTGCCTTGCTAGGGGTGAATTGCTAAGAAAAAAAATCTGCTTATCTCATATTGTTAAGATTGTCACCGCCAGTAATGAATCCTGGTACGTCTTCTAATTTTCTCAGAATTGTCTTGCTATATTAGGTTGAATAAGTCCGCTGAGAAGTCTTACATCCAGTTCTATTTTTTTTTTCATCTGCTGAACTCAGGCAGGCGGCATGCCGCCAGTATAGATTCTGGATTATTCTAATATCCTTTCCGAATATGTCAATATTGCTGAGCTGCTTGAAGAGATTTACGAATACATAAATGCGACATTGGGGACCCCCTCCCCCCAAAAAAAAGAAACGTCGCGTTTCTGCGGAGCCGTTCTTGTCTTCATATTTTGGCATGTAACGTACCATTGAATTCTATGACATTGTAATTGGACGCCTTTCTCGCGGACATCTTTTCACTGACGCCGAATCTATGAAAAGAAACCTCGATGTGGTCACATGCTCACAAACAAAAAGCGGTTCAGACAATTAAACACTTTTGACGTCATCTGAAGATCAATTTGAAAACATTGCGACATATGGTGATCAATTTTTTGTCATTTTTTTTTTGTTTAGTTTGGTTAAGGTTAGAGACATAAAGTGAGAGAGATAAGAATAGCGTGAAATAAAGGGGAGAGAGAGCGTAGAAGTAGAAGGGAAGTGAATGGGAGAGTGACAGAGAGTGGAAGAGAGAGTGGATGAAAGAGAGAGAGAGAGAGAGAGAGAGAGAGAGAGGCAGGGACTAATTTTTCTGTGTTTGCAAGAAAGCCTCTCATATTATGTTTGTCTTATGCTCTATCTCCATCAGTTCATATCAATGTTTCTCCGACTACACGTGTGTAAAGTGGCGATGTTTAAAGAGATGCAACCAAAATAATATAATCTAAAATGTAGAAGCGTGGTAGATTAACGAGGAGCGACGGGTATTGAGGAATCGGAGAGCAGTGTTCGAATTCCAGTCGAGTTCTTTGCATTCACTTGCGCTCTAATAACCTTTGTAAAGGTATGAATGCATCTTCCCCCCTCCATCTATTGGTTGAATAGCAGGATAGACAATAAACTGAATAAAAAAAAATGAGGGCCTAGTAATGTGTCCATTACAGGAATATTTAAGCGACCCACACTATATTTCACGGTCCTCGGCTGTAGGTTAGGAACTTGGAGGGGGCAATCTGTCTGAAATTCCATGAAAGGATCAGGTGAAGAAAGAATCAAAATCTGTTTCTTATCCTCTCAGGTCTCCTCGAAGATTGAAACAGCCGAAGGATTATATATATATATATATATATATATATATGTGACGGGTACACACCTGGCCCAGGGTCGAATCCTTTGGTTACGGCGCCAACTGTGACGTCGCTCCTCCTGGTCGCTCCTCCTGGTTCCAAGCGTGCCGCTCCAACCTCTTGGTTAGATGATCACCAGCCTCGCCTTTCCCAACCCGCTTCCAATACCTGGTTGCTAAAGCAACTGTACTGATCTCCGGTCTGTCTACCCACGCTGTGTTTAGATCTTAGACAGACGGGACCAGCAGGGATTGGGCCGTATGCAAGTTGAGTCCGACGGGGGTGGCAAAACACAAGTAAAAGAAAAAAAAACTCACGAGACTAAAAATTACTGATAAAAAAAAGGGTGACAACCTTTTATATCTAATGTCCGTTACATAAAGAAAAATTGTTCTCATTCCCGACCCGCTCTGTGGACCATGGCACCAAGCTTCTATCATACAACTTAACGATTTCGAATTGTCTACTCTCCAGAATTGTGTATGTCGGAGTGTGGTTTAGTTCGACACTGGGGCTAATTTCTATCAATCATTCGCAGTTGATTCTTCTCTTCGACTTGAGTTGTATTTCTTCACTTCGATCTGGTTGGGTCGAATTCTGTTCTCGGCTGGGCTTGATTTTAACTTCTTCTTCTTCTTCCGTCCAGTAACTCTTTGGCCTTGTCTTCGACTTGGCTGCAACTTCTCCGCGGCTTTCGAGTAATCTTCTTCTTCGTCGACTTAGATAGAACTTCTCTTGTCTTTGACTTGGGCTGGAAGGATTTCTTGTTTTCGACTTGGGCTGGAAGGATTTCTTGTTTTCGACTTGGGCTGGAAGGATTTCTTGTTTTCGACTTGGGCTGGAAGGACCCCCCCCGCCGCAACCCAGCCGCAACCCCCCCGCCGTCCGAGGTGATCTCTTCTCGCTGCCGTCCGGGGCTGAACTCATCTTTTGTCGATTGGGGTCCTGCTTTTATTGACGCCGCAGCAAACCGGGGTGGGTCTGTCGGCGTCAGGGCTCTCTCGATAATCCCAAAAGTCGCATTAGTTCTGATTTCCTATTATCGCTATTATTTTCACCCCTACTTCCTCACAGTGCCTCTGGGGGGAAGACGCATACCCATCTCTCCCGGTCTCTCGTATGTCAGGTGACCGTTTTCGACCAATGGTTCTTGATCGAGCATTCTCCCTCCTCTTTCCGCATATCACGTGACCGCTTTCGGCTAATGAGACTGTGGTGGGACGCCTCCCGTCTCCAATCGGGCGTGGCTTACATCGTTCTTGTTCTAAAAAAAACAAAATCTAATTTGGCCTTTTTCACACGTACGAAAAATGATAATCTTGGCTTTTTCTCACCTGGGTTCTGTCAAAACAGCCTGCCGCTAATTAGATGTGACTTCAGGAAAGAATATTGGCGCTATCTGTGAGCCGAGACAATCGTTTTCTTTCCTTCTTTGTTTTTGGTCAGACCTGATAGTCAAAAATCTTAATTATCTGAATTGAAAATGTCTCCACTTCATCATCGTGGGGTTCCAATTTTTAACAGGTCAGAATCTGTATACAGTTCCACCGGTCACCACCTCAACACAAAAAACACCTTTCCTCCGATTAAAATTTCGTTTTCATTGTTCAAAAAATCTTTATTGTTTCAGCCAACCTTAACAAAACTTCCATCCTACGCGGACACGGAATTAGTTCAAGTGCTTGACCTGATAATTTTGACACTTGTTAGGTGCTGGTCGCATGTGTGTGTTTTCGCTTATGACCGGGTTTTGTTTTATCTTTCTGTCTTTCCTCTTCTTTTTGTTTTATTTTCTTATCTCCAAACTCTATTTCTTCAACCAAATATAACAATTTCTATTTCCCTGGATTTCGGTCAGGTAATTTGACCTGATATATTTTGACACCTGTCTTGTCTTAGTTTTACTTATGACCGGGTTTTGTTTTATCTATTCCTCTTTCTCTTTCTTTTTATTATTTTTTTTTTCTTCTTCTCTTTGGATCGCCTAAATACAGTTAGAGAATTATTCTCAAAACTCAATTATTCTTCGTTTCTAAATAACTAACAACTGGTTAATAAACCGAATAAAAATTAAATCATATTTCTATGAATATCTCTTTTTAGTCTTTCTAAAAATGCAGGGTGCCACAATCCTCCCCTAACCGATTTGTCATTTACCCGTAAATGACACCTAAACCCAATTACATCATTTAACATGCACCATGCATTTGTCTCATGCAATTCTATTCTACTTTCTTACATGCAAGGGTAATGTTCTTTTCACCTTCTTTTGTTCTACATGCAATGTAATGTTCCTTTCATCTTTTTTTTTTTTTTTTTTTTTTTTACATGCAATGTAATGTTCTTTTTCATCTTCTTTTGTTCTACATGCAATGTAATGTTCTTTTCATCTTCTTTTGTTCTACATGCAATGTAATGTTCTTTTTCATCTTCTTTTGTTCTACATGCAATGTAATGTTCTTTTCATCTTCTTTTGTTCTACATGCAAGGGTAATGTTCTTTTTCATCTTCTTTTGTTCTACATGCAAGGGTAATGTTCTTTTTCATCTTCTTTTGTTATACATGCAATGTAATGTTCTTTTCATCTTCTTTTGTTCTACATGCAATGTAATGTTCTTTTCATCTTCTTTTGTTCTACATGCAAGGGTAATGTTCTTTTTCATCTTCTTTTGTTCTACATGCAAGGGTAATGTTCTTTTTCATTTTTTTTTTTTTCTACCTGCAAAAGTAATATGTGCGTGTGTCTGTGGGTGCAGATGTGTTTACTATGGTTTGTTCTTCTTGGTCAATGTTTTCCTCTCCGCTGTGGGAGGTTTTTCCGCCGCACGTGGTGGTCTCACGCCAGCCTCCTCCGTTGGTCTTTCAGCAATTTCTTCGCCTGTCCTGTCTGAGCGAGGAACACTGCTCGGCATCTCCCTCTCGAGTTGCTGCACGCTCACTAGATTGTCGTTCGCTAATCTCCTCTTACTCTTAACCTTCCATATTAATACACCCCCGATGGCTATAACTAGGAATGTACCCATTACTATTGACCAACTTATCGCGATCTGCTCATCGTCTTCCCAAGCCACACCTTCGTTTCCCAACGCACTTAACTTGTCTCTCAATTGATCCATATCGATCTTTTTTATTGGCTTCATTAATACTGGCATCTTAATTAAGGTAACATTAGAGAATCTCTTCACTATCGGCTCCCATAATTCTGTACAATTGACTAAGCCTCTACCAATCATCTCTATGATTGAATCTTTCTCTTCATATCTTTCTTCTTCCTGGTAATAGGGGGGTAAGGAAATGGATATTCCAACCGCCGAACATCCCATGGGTAGCGTCACCAGGGATAACGGTGGTCTTATTCTTAATGTCCTTGTGGACTCTCCCCCACATACCCTAGACAAGCTGATATGTCTCTGTGTGGCTACTGCCCACACCCCGTCTGAAACACTGATAGCTTGTGGTAATGCCGTGTTTGTTAATACCTCCACTTGGCAGATTCTTTTGATTCCTTCCCTTTTCCCATCAAACAATTCTAGTATGCACATTCTGCGATTACCAGTTTTATAGATAGGGCTTAACGAGGTACAAGTCCCTAGAGCATCATCTCTACACCTTCCAGCTTCTTCAGCTGATAGCAACATGAATTTCGTTCTCCCCGAATTTAAAGCTATGTAGTCTGCTTCCACCTTGTACCTTGCTATCATTCCTAAACCTTGATCTCTTCTGGGGTAGGGGATGGGTAAGTTTATAACCTGGTATATCTCGAATACACTCTCGCTATCTAACAACGGAACAGATATCACAACCAATAGTCGCCTATTTTCTAACAAGGTCACACATCCTAGTGCATTATAATATTTCCACAATTCTTTGGTGGGGTCCACCGGCAGCCTTAAATGGTGGGGTAACTCGGCCTGTATTCCGAGTAGCGCTTCCCTTAGGTGACCCGGGTTTACTATGCTTGGGGAGAGGTGTCCTAATGACAGCATGTCTAATTGCGCCCTCACGTGTTCCAGCAAGGTCGTCAACGACTGACTCGTTTGTCGTACCTTATTCGTAATTGTCATCAGCTGGAAATATTTTTGCATGAATCCGCTCATTTCCTGTAATTCAATCATTACAGTTTCTGTATTATTAATTACCTCTTGTCTCAACCTCGCCAGATTGTCTATTAACCAATTGATTCTGGCTCTATTTTTGGACACCTCTAACCTTGTCACATTTAATATTGTCACACTCTCCCTTGCCACCTGGGCAAGCGTCCTCTGGTTTACCTCCACTTCTCCCAGTTTCCTTCTTATGAATTTAACGTCATCTTCAGTCACTGTTCCAAACAGGACACTCAATGCCTTTCCCACAATCGGGACTACGGATCTCCTTTCCCGCGTCTGCAGTAACTCTATTCCCTGCAGGTAGTTTTGCATGTCTTTCCATTGAGCCTCTATCATAGTGGCTTCTGATTCTAGGGAGTGCAATAAACTGAGATACCCTTTTTGCTTGGGATAATCTTGTCCTACTTTCAACCGGGCTGCATCCAGTTGCGTTAGCTCGTTTCCTAACTTATTTAGTAGCGACTCATACGGGTTCAAATCTATCACGAATGTGACCAACCACTTAGACCTGGTTATTATTCGCTCGTTTTTTTAAAAATGGTGTTTCGGCTGCGCTTCCCAGCTTCCGCCATCGTCACCATCAGCGTGGCTACCACCATCATCGTCATAACCAACCCTTTCATCTTGATCATTCCTGAAAGGCAACGAAATTCTTTTGTTGTTATTCTTCACAACTACTTCGTGTCGCTCAACTCATCACTCAATTATTTTATAACTTCTTACTAAGTTCAGCTCTTCCCTCCTCTAACTAACCTCTAGCGGACAGAATGGTCTGGTCAGGTGTGCGTGGCGCCCACTCTAAAGGTTGTACTTCATGACACCACTGGTGATCAATCAACAATGCCAATGATCTTCTCCCGTCCCTTGTGAGGTGCAGCCCGCGACTCCATCCCCTCCACTCACATCTACCAGAGTCAGCCAATAGGATTTTGGATGAGCCAGTGTCGTTATCAGTCGACACTAAATGCTTGTATTCTGCACAGCCCTTTTGTTCTACTGAGATTTGGGGGCATCTCCCTCCCTGATCTCATCTTCTGAGGTGATTCCTGTTCAACCTCTAACCTTCTTTCTGTGTCTAACTTCCGTCCAGGAGGTTTTTTTTTTGTCCTCTTCTTCATCTCCTGATTCTTCTTTCTGTTTAGAGTCTTCGCCTTGAATGTCCTCAATACCTTTCGACTCTATGTCTAAATTTCTCCTGTTCCTTATCCTTTCCTTGAGCTGGGAAAGGGGTATTCGATCCTCCTCCTCCCACTCGCTGGGTCCTTCGTTCTGTTCAGGGTGCCTCTTTTTAGAGCCTTCGACTGCTTGATTGGACCTCCTCGTCTTTTTCTTCCCTTTCTTCGGACATGGGGGTGTGATGGCGATCTCACGGGGTCTTCTCTGTACCGATTCAGTCGACGACTGAACATCGCCAATCCCCGCTGAGGGTTCCAACTCTGTCACTCGGACTGCTTCGTTTATCTGGCCAAGTCGACCTATCTCCGCATCCTCCTCGGAGTCTTCTTCCGTTTCCATTTCTTCCGGTTCAACCAGAGTTACTTTCCTTTTCCTTGTCTTCTTAGGCCTCGGCTCGCTCATTTCCAGGTTAGCTATTTCAGCCTTCTTCAGATCATTGGCATGAACCCTCCTCGCTCGTCCTGCCACTTGATCCCATATTACATATGATACTGGGCCCGTCTGCTCTACTATCCGGTAGTACGGTTCCCATCTTTGGTCCAGCTTTCCCTCTCTCTGGTGGATTTTATAGTAGACAGGGTCTCCAACCTTCAATTCTACTACCTTTCTTTCAGCATTCACCCTCTCATTTCTTTTCTTCTGGGCCCTCTTTATTCTTCTTCTGGCCTGTACAAATATCTTATGTTGCTGTTCCAGCAATAGTTGATGATGATCTTCTCCCATATACCTTCTTCGGGGCTTCAGTAGGTTATCCACAGGCAGGACCACGTCTCTGCCAAACAACAAAAAGTAAGGAGAAAATCTGGAGGTTTCGTTTATCGTAAACCTCACGGCCGCCAGAGCCTGCGTCAAATACAAGTCCCAATTTCCAGTGTTTTCTCTGACCAGCTTGGCCAATACATCTCCCAAGGTTTTATGAAACCTTTCCACTTTAGCATTTCCCTGGGGGTGATATGGGGATGTTTTTATGTGCTCTACATTCAAACCTGTCAAAACTTCTCTCATGATGCTGTTCACATTCTCCGTGCCATTGTCTGTTACCAATTGCACAGGGGCACCATACCTAGGGAAGATTTCACTTATTATCAACCCGGCCACAGTTCTGGCCTTCTTGTCTGGTACTGCAAATGCTTCAGGCCAATTTGTTAGCCAATCGACAAAACTCACTATATAGTTGTTTCCTTGTGCAGTTTCTCCATATGGTCCTGATACATCCATACTCACCTTCTCGAAGGGAAAGTTTGGTACGTCTGTTTCCTCTAAGGGTGCCATTTCCTGCCTTCTGCTCTGCGACTGGCACACTACACAACTCCGAACATAGTTAGTGACCTCTCCGTACAGTTTGGGCCAATAGTACTTTCTTCCTATGAGATCACATGTCCTATCAATTCCCATGTGACCCAACCTCTCGTGGCACTGCTCCAATATCTCTGGTCTTAAACTTTTGGGCACATACAACTTGGGCTTGACTTCTTCATCCCTGCCTGAGAGATAATACAGCCTTTCCTCTATTATGGCATACTTGGTGGTCTCTCCTGCCTTCACCTTCTCTCTCAGAGCAGCTATTTCACTGTCTGCTTGCTCCTTCTCAATTCCTTCTGTCCAGTAGGGATCGGTTATTATCTGGGCGTCCCCTTCTTCGTCCGATTCTAACATAGGGCGATCTTTTAGCTTATTAGAGTTAATTACTCCTATTCTATAGGCTTTATCATCTACTCCCTGTTCTACCTTTACAGATCTTTCTTCCAGTTGTTTCGGTATTCTTGAGAGTAAATCTGCGCACGTGTTTTCCTTTCCTGCCAAATACTCTATCTTACAGTGGTAGCCACTTAACTTAAGTGCCCACTGTTGAATTTTCTTATTATTTGTCCACTCTGCCTGCAATAGGTACTGCAAAGGTTTGTGGTCTGTTTTTATAGGAAAGATCGCACCATTTAAATAGTAGTCCAGTTTTTGGAGAGCATACATGATGGCATATGCTTCTCTTTCTATTACTGGCCACCTCTGTTGTGTCTCTGAGAGCTTATGGGAGAGGAAGTATATCGGTACTTCCTCTGGTATGCCAGGCACTGGTCCTTCCTTATCAGGACACGGCTGGGTAAGTACTGCCCCTACACACTGCTCACTGGCATCCGTGTATAATATCATGGGCTTGCTGAGGTCTGGGTACGTCAGCAGTGGGACGGTTGTCAACTGTCCCTTTAGCGAATCAAATGCTCGTTGACAATCCTCTGTCCACTTGAACCTAGCGTATTTCTTCGTCAGGGCTACTAGTGGTATGGCAATTCTTGAAAATGCCGGGACGAAGCGTCGGTAGTAGCCTATAGCTCCTATAAAACCTCTTACCTGTCTCACTGTCTTAGGCTCTGGCATTTCCCTTATGACCTTTACCTTATCCATGTCGAGTTTAATACCGTCTCCGTTTATGACGAAGCCTAAATACCTAGTTTCTTCCTTCAGAAACTGACACTTTGACAATTTTAATTTTAATCCGTGTTTCCTCAATCTTCCCAACACCTGTCCTAAATGAAAAAAGTGTTGTTCCACTGTCTCCGAAAATATCAAGATATCGTCCAAATACGCCATGGCAAAGCTCTCGTATCCTCCTAACGCTATTGACATTAGCTGTTGGAAGACTCCCGGGGCATTAGCTAGACCGAATGGCATCACCCTGAACTGAAACAGTCCCAGGTGACACGCAAATGCGGCCTTCTCCTTGTCAGCCTCATCCAGGGCTACTTGCCAATACCCGGACCTCAAGTCCAACGTAGAGAAGTACTTTGCCTTCCCTAATAATGCCAAAATGTCGTCTATCAATGGCAATGACACCGCCAACGGCTTCGATATAGAATTTAGCTTCCTAAAATCTACACAGAAACGATGCCCGCCATCTTTCTTACCTACTATTACTATTGGGAAGCTCCAAGGGGAGATCGATCTTTCGATCATCCCAGCTTCCAACATTTCCTCTACTGCCTCTTCTACAAGTGGTATTTTATGTATAGGTGTCCGGTAGGGTTTCAATTTCACAGGGGGGTGGTCTCCGGTGTCGATTTTCATTTCGACTGTGTGGGTCTGACCTAGCTCCTTGTCTGACTGGGCCACCACATCTCGATTGTTCCTTAACAGACCCCCCACTCTGGTTCTAAATTGATCCGGTGCTAATATATCCTCATCTAAGATTCCCTCTGTTTGCTCTACTAGCTTCCTTCGTTCCTCCTTGAATCTCACCCGACTCAGAGTTCGTAGGGGAAGTGCTCTCCCTATCTTCTCCCCTCTCCTAACCTTTATAGTCTTTTGGGCCTGGTTCACCATCATTATGGGCACCAACTCGGCTGCCTCCACTACCGTTTCGCACAGGGTTACCTCGTTATCTTCTAGGCCCTTTCCTTCTACAGGGACCAACTGCAGGGGTCCTCTCCATACCCTTTTTCCTGACATTAACCTACCCTTTCCCGACACTGCGGTTCTAGGAGGTAACTTTACATCTTCCTCCACCACTATGGTTATCTCTTCCTCTGGTGGGCATCCCAATGGCGTTCTCTCGCCGTTCACCACCAACACAGTAGGATTAAACTCAATCTGGGCCCTCTGGCTCCGGAGCCAATCTTCTCCCAAGATTGCCTCCGTACACAGGTCGGGGGTTACGTAAAAATTTTGGGTGCTTTTTACTTTCCCAATCCTCACCGGGAGCCTCACCATCGCTTTTATCTTCAGGGGGGCTCCATCTGCTTGCGTGATCTCTATGTCCGCTTCCCGTAACCTTCTCTTCCGTTTCACCCGCCTGTATGTTTCCTCTCTCATCAATGACACAGATGCTCCTGTGTCCACCAGAGCCCTCATCTCCCTACCGCCTATCTCTGCTCTACAGGATAGTTCTTTCTCTTGCGTTAGCGAAGAGAACACTTGAGCTTTCTTCTTCCTGGGTCTCCACCCTTGGGTCAACCCAGCCATGGGTGCCGGTAGTAATAAATCACCTTCATTTTTCTCATGAGGTGGAGTTCTGCGCCCCCTGCACCTGGGCGACCCCGGCCGGACCTCTCCCGGTCTCCCGCGTTCGTTTCTAAGGATACAGTTTCTCTTCAGGTGTCCTGGCCTCCTGCAAAACCAGCACCTTCTTGTTGGACAGCTTGCCGCAAAGTGGCCCGCCCGACCACATGTCCAACATTTTGCTCTTTTCCTTTTCAACTGGGTTGGCCTTGTGTCTATTCCCGGGGGAACCCGTCCTCTATTCAAGCGGTTCGCCCGTCCACTGGTCCAAGTTTTTATTTCTCTTCTTTTTAACTGGGCCACCCTCCCTCTTAATTCCGGGGTGGCCCGCTGGTTTTTTCCCTGGGCCGGTCTCTTGGGCTCAGCCTTCTTTGTTAATATCGGTGGGACACCCTTCCTCAGCCCGCACCACTTGGCCAGGTGTCCTTTCTTACCACACCTGGTGCATCTGTCCTGATCGAAGTCTGGGGGTAACCCCCACTTCGTCGGACATTCCGCCGCCCTGTGGTCCTCGTGCCCACAGGTCCAGCAGACCAGCCCGTATCGACCCGGCGTGGGCTTATAAAAGCCATGCCTGGTCGACCATGCTTTTCTATTGGGGTCCTCCTCCCATAATTCTGCCCGATCCACCTCATCCTTAACCCTCTGATTCTGCGCGGGGGGTCTTCCGCCTACCCCCATCTTTCCAGCCTCCTGACTTGGCATCTGCTTCTTCCCACACCTATTCAATTTATCCCACACGCCCTGGCTCTCCCTGGCCAGCTCCACCGCTGCCGACAGTCTGAGCGGTCCTTCCTTTAGTACGTCGTGACGAACACGCTCGTCGCTCAGCGCCTCTATATACAGGTCCGCCAGTTGGGCCTGCATAACTGCATTATCCCTGACCACTTCGGGGAATGCCAACGATGATAGCTTCCCCGCTCGGGTCCCTAATTCTCCCGGGGTTTCATCCCGTAGCTGTGTCAGTTTTAAAAGGGCCCTCATGGCCTCTATGGCCGTACCTTCGTCGGCGAACTCTTTGGTTAGCAGTCTTTTTATCTCTTCCCAAGACAAGCAGGGTTGATTTTCCAAGAGCCCCCTCACGAACTCAGACGCTTTTCCCTTTGTGGCATCGTATGCCAAATACAGGGTTTCTTGGTCCGAAAGCTCGTAGATGATTCGGCTCTTCTCAAGGATTGCCAGCCAGTTTTTAAACTCCTTCCCGCTGCCATCAAATACTGGGACCCTCGGTCTACCTAACAGCTTCCTTAAATCCACTGACAACCCCCGCCTTACTTCCTCTTCACCCCCCACTGCTCTATCCGAATCATAGTCCGACATGTCTACAGAGAAAGACAATCTATGCAGCAACAATCGAGGTTGGGAAATAAAATAAGGTGTCCTACCTTGCAGACGATTCTGTTCTTGTTCCTTTCGGTCCCGGTCGTTTTGAGTTCTATTTGAATTTTCAGCAACGGCGGTCGATCGATGTGACGTGACGCGGCTGTCTCAGGGTTGATCCTGGTCACGGCACCAATTGTGACGGGTACACACCTGGCCCAGGGTCGAATCCTTTGGTTACGGCGCCAACTGTGACGTCGCTCCTCCTGGTCGCTCCTCCTGGTTCCAAGCGTGCCGCTCCAACCTCTTGGTTAGATGATCACCAGCCTCGCCTTTCCCAACCCGCTTCCAATACCTGGTTGCTAAAGCAACTGTACTGATCTCCGGTCTGTCTACCCACGCTGTGTTTAGATCTTAGACAGACGGGACCAGCAGGGATTGGGCCGTATGCAAGTTGAGTCCGACGGGGGTGGCAAAACACAAGTAAAAGAAAAAAAAACTCACGAGACTAAAAATTACTGATAAAAAAAAGGGTGACAACCTTTTATATCTAATGTCCGTTACATAAAGAAAAATTGTTCTCATTCCCGACCCGCTCTGTGGACCATGGCACCAAGCTTCTATCATACAACTTAACGATTTCGAATTGTCTACTCTCCAGAATTGTGTATGTCGGAGTGTGGTTTAGTTCGACACTGGGGCTAATTTCTATCAATCATTCGCAGTTGATTCTTCTCTTCGACTTGAGTTGTATTTCTTCACTTCGATCTGGTTGGGTCGAATTCTGTTCTCGGCTGGGCTTGATTTTAACTTCTTCTTCTTCTTCCGTCCAGTAACTCTTTGGCCTTGTCTTCGACTTGGCTGCAACTTCTCCGCGGCTTTCGAGTAATCTTCTTCTTCGTCGACTTAGATAGAACTTCTCTTGTCTTTGACTTGGGCTGGAAGGATTTCTTGTTTTCGACTTGGGCTGGAAGGATTTCTTGTTTTCGACTTGGGCTGGAAGGATTTCTTGTTTTCGACTTGGGCTGGAAGGACCCCCCCCGCCGCAACCCAGCCGCAACCCCCCCGCCGTCCGAGGTGATCTCTTCTCGCTGCCGTCCGGGGCTGAACTCATCTTTTGTCGATTGGGGTCCTGCTTTTATTGACGCCGCAGCAAACCGGGGTGGGTCTGTCGGCGTCAGGGCTCTCTCGATAATCCCAAAATTCGCATTAGTTCTGATTTCCCATTATCGCCATTATTTTCACCCCTACTTCCTCACAGTGCCTCTGGGGGGAAGACGCATACCCATCTCTCCCGGTCTCTCGTATGTCAGGTGACCGTTTTCGACCAATGGTTCTTGATCGCGCATTCTCCCTCCTCTTTCCGCATATCACGTGACCGCTTTCGGCTAATGAGGCTGTGGTGGGACGCCTCCCGTCTCCAATCGGGCGTGGCTTACATCGTTCTTGTTCTAAAAAAAACAAAATCTAATTTGGCCTTTTTCACACGTACGAAAAATGATAATCTTGGCTTTTTCTCACCTGGGTTCTGTCAAAACAGCCTGCCGCTAATTAGATGTGACTTCAGGAAAGAATATTGGCGCTATCTGTGAGCCGAGACAATCGTTTTCTTTCCTTCTTTGTTTTTGGTCAGACCTGATAGTCAAAAATCTTAATTATCTGAATTGAAAATGTCTCCACTTCATCATCGTGGGGTTCCAATTTTTAACAGGTCAGAATCTGTATACAGTTCCACCGGTCACCACCTCAACACAAAAAACACCTTTCCTCCGATTAAAATTTCGTTTTCATTGTTCAAAAAAATCTTTATTGTTTCAGCCAACCTTAACAAAACTTCCATCCTACGCGGACACGGAATTAGTTCAAGTGCTTGACCTGATAATTTTGACACTTGTTAGGTGCTGGTCGCATGTGTGTGTTTTCGCTTATGACCGGGTTTTGTTTTATCTTTCTGTCTTTCCTCTTCTTTTTGTTTTATTTTCTTATCTCCAAACTCTATTTCTTCAACCAAATATAACAATTTCTATTTCCCTGGATTTCGGTCAGGTAATTTGACCTGATATATTTTGACACCTGTCTTGTCTTAGTTTTACTTATGACCGGGTTTTGTTTTATCTATTCCTCTTTCTCTTTCTTTTTATTATTTTTTTTTTCTTCTTCTCTTTGGATCGCCTAAATACAGTTAGAGAATTATTCTCAAAACTCAATTATTCTTCGTTTCTAAATAACTAACAACTGGTTAATAAACCGAATAAAAATTAAATCATATTTCTATGAATATCTCTTTTTAGTCTTTCTAAAAATGCAGGGTGCCACAATATATCAAAGTGAACATTGAAGTCAACACCCTGAGGCGACAGACTGTTTCATGCTAGACGCAATCGTCAGGCCGCGAGTGTTGGATTTTACTCGACTATTTATATATATGGCTCAATGGTGCATTGTGGGCAATCCATTCTGGCGGTTATTTTGGCAAGAGTTGATTGTTTATTTATTTGGGTTAATTTATTTAATTGTTTTTTATTTTCATTTTTTATTCTATATATTTATTTATTCTTTTCGGTTTTCGATGTTTTATTAACGTATTTTTTGTTTTGTTAACGTAGTTTTTGTTTTGTTTTAATTTCCCAGATATACTTAGAAAGCATTGTGCTGTTCGCGTATTTGCTCTTTGCGAAAGATGTTTTGTGTGCATAGTTTCTTTGCTTCCAGGGTCCATCAGTTACGTCTATGTATACTTATTCTTCATTATCTGGTGATTTTACCGTGGCTTGGCATATTACGTTGTTTTGTAAACAATTACCGTTTAAGGGACATTCATTCTTTATTTTACAGTTACACGGTGGTTTAATTCGGGTGGTTTGTAGATAGTTTTCCTTATACATATCTTTCAATATATATATATATATATATATATATATATATATATATTGCTGTAACCTATGGAAGGTTTGAATAGAATAATCACAAGAGGGTTGGTAATGAACGATAATACTTACGACAAGAACAATGCATATAAGATTTGCCAACGGCGCGTAGGAGAAGTAAGTCAAGTGAATTCCACAAGAAATCTCCAACTGCAGAATAACTACCAACCGGTCCACGCGGTCAGATGTGGCACAAGGCCAAACTTAATGTGGAGTAATTTAATGTGGGCTCGGCCAAAAATTCCGCGTAGACACCGTCTAAAACGGGACCGGGTATCTGTTTCCGGAGACGAGACTCTGCCTTCGACATAGCCTCGTCTGGGGATCCTCTCTGCCTAGAGGCAGAGAGTTTGACCAGCACAGCTGGAGACGAATCTCCAATTGTAGACCAACCCATTTTTCCAAAGACGCAAGAATCTCGCTATTCTATCACTATTTCCATGGCAAATGTTCCAACAAGTTACATTTCTTAGTTCCACTAGTTCAGACATTTACAGCTAGGACACGCCATACGACATACTCAGCGGCAAATCATAATCATTCTCTTTGTATTCCATTGTTAAGAAGAAAGTTCCATTCGCTCAGTTTTCCCCTAAACTTCTACTGTCCAGTCGAATGCATTACATTCAATTACATGTTAATACCCTTGGGAAAGGTATGAATCCTTTTCTTCTTCCTCCAGCTATGGGTTGAATAGCAGGACAGACCGGGTTCTATAGCCTTGGATGGCAACTGGTCTACCGCAGAAAAAATGGTAACCTACTGTGGGAAAAATCTGCCTCATCAGTCATTTATCGAAAGATACATGATCGCCTAAGCGTGTATCACGCATAGCACAAAAATGTCTGACTGTAGAACTGAGTCCCATGAAGAGGTTCTCCGATCACCAGAATCTTGACCACTTCAGGTCTAGACACAACTAATATCTTCATGCACCCAGCTTCTACAGCATTATGAAAAGATTTTGGATCCCTACAATCTAAAGGATATCCCTTTGTTCGTATTGCTTCAACAAACATGTATATTCAACCTGCTGGGACTTAAGCTAAATACAGACCTCAAGTGGAGCTCGGATATACGAATACGATGGGAAAATATTCAGTCCCTTGTACGGCTCAAGTAAGTGCCTGACTCTTCCTAATATTCTTTACAATAATTAGATCAAACTGAAAATGGGATACACCTTTCATATTTCGAGTGGAGCTGTCCAGTTTTCACACCAGCTTTGATTGAGTTCAAAAGCGTCTACGCGGCCTTGTGGATGATGAATTATTTTCTACCCTGCAACCCCTTTCCAACAGACGAAACGTTGCTAGCCTCTCTCTACTTTATCACTATTTCCATAGCAAATGTTCTCACTAGTTATACTCATGAATTCCATCAATTCAGGCCTTCACAGCTAAAACTCGCTGTGGGCAGCGAGAGGGCAGGGGATGTAACCGGAAATTTCGGACTAGAAACCCGCAACGAAGGTGGAAAAAATCGATCCAATGGGGCACCGCCAATGACCAAGTAATAGCCAACACATGGTTCCAAGATCATCCGAGACGATTATGGACATGGAAGAGCCCAGGAGGAGACACTAAAAACCAAATAGACTACATAAATATCAACAACAGATTCAGGAATGCAATCGTTCATACAGAACCTACACAAGTGCCGACTGCGGGAGCGATCATCGCCCTGTTATATGTAAGCTAAGAGTGAAACTACGGAAACAGAAGAATCTTAACGCAGCACCTTAATTGCAATACAACAAACTCCTCCAACCCGAAAGAAAAATATAGGGACAAATGTCAAAAGAATATACGAGGGACACAATGGAAACTAGAAATAGGAATCACTAAGAGACGCATTAGTGACATCAGCAAAAGATATCTTCTTCCCAAAGGAGAATAGACGAAAAAAAAAAAACAAAAAACAAAAAAACAAATGGCTGATTGATGAGATTCTTGACACGATGCTAAGGAGACAGAAAACGCTGCCACGATACGGAACAGAATACAGAAAATTACACAAGAAATAAAGAATAAATGCAGACAGTCTAAAGAAGAGTGGCTAAACAAAAAATGTGCAGAAATAGAGAGATTGAGTTCCATCAACAAAGGAAATATGCACAAACAAATAAGGCAATTAGCAAGACAGAAGATATGCTTTTCAACAGGATGTTTAAAATCAAAGGACGGAAAACTCATATTAGAGAAGAAAAAATGCTGGGGAGAGTATATTGGCGAACTCTTCCACGACGAAAGAGAACAACCAGCAATACACAGAACTACCAACAGACCTGAAATTCTAAAAACACAAGTAGAAGCTGTACTAGCCAAATTGGACAGAAACAAGGCGACAGGGCCAGACGGAATTGTAACGGAAATGCTGACACCCTTAGAAGAATTTGGCATAGACAAGATCACAGAAGAAACTACAAATCTACAACAGTGAAGACGTATCGGAGGATCTCAGCAAATCTATTTTCATAGGAATGTCTAAGAAACCAGGTTCAAACCAAACAATCAGCCTAATGAGCCACGTGACAAAACTCATGATCCGTATTCTGATGAATAGAGAACGCAGCAGAATCGGACCAGAGATAGGACAAGAACAGTGCGGGTTAGTCAAAGTCACCGGAACAAGGAACGCGATATTCATGCTTGGAATGTTATCGGAAAGAGCAATACAGATACAGAAGGATGTGTATCTATGTTTTATAGACTACGCAAAGGCATTCGACAAAGTACGCCACAACTACCTGCTAGAACTGCTCAGCATCCTTGATATATCCAGGAAAGATATCAGAGTAATCAATAACCTATAATGACAGTAAACAGCATGCATTTGTAAATAGAAAAATAGAAAGAGGCGTGAGGCAAGGATGTGTCTTCTCATCGGACTTAACCTATAGAGCGAGGAAATTCTGAGGGGACTGGAGATCCTAACAGGATTCGCTATTGACACGGTACTGATAGCAGACACAGAAAAGAAACTACAAAACCTCATACAAAAGGTAGCGAGGGAGAGCGAGAAGAAAGGACTAACCATAAAATACGAGAAGACAGAATGCGGGATCATCAGTAAAAGGATGAGCCCAAAATGCAATTTTCAGGTCGGGGACACTAAAATCAAACATGTGCGGAAGTTTAAATATCTGGAAAGTGTTCTGACGGAGGACGGTAGGTGTGATGCTGAGATCAGAAGACTGATTGGGATGGCCAAGGATGTATTTCTATATATTACGAAATGGACAAAGTCCGACAATTTATTTATTAGGTTGGTGCAAAAATAATTTCGTTTTTTAACATATGTTAATATGGGAGAAAACGAAATTATTTTTGCACCAACCTAATATTAAAGACATTTTTATGTTTAACGTTCTTTTTATAGATACAAGTATTTAAGTAAATGCTATGTTTATAATAAACAGTATTAAATAACATTTACCGGTCTGAATGTCCGAGAAATTTTCATAGAAAATATTCGACCTTGCCTACCGAACGATCCTTGGTGGCCGAGCGGTCAAGGCACGTCAACGTAAATGACGGTTCCGTATAGGATGCAGGTTCCAATCCTGTCCAAGGACGAATATTTTCTATGAAACTTTCTCGGACATTCAGGCCGGTAAATGTTATTTAATACTGTTTATTATAAACAGAGCATTTACTTAAATACTTGTATCTATAAAATAAAGTTAAACATAAAAATGTCTTTAATAAATGTATTTCTATGGCGACAAAGAAAAAAGTGCTGAGCTGCTACGTGACTTCTGTCCTCCTATACGCAGTGAATGTTGGACGGCATCCTCAAGGATGAAGAAGAGACTCAAAGTGGCGGAGTTGTGGTTCTACAGAAGGATCATGAGGATATCATAGACCGAGCATGTGAGCAACGATGAGGTCTTAGAGGGGATGTAAACAAGGGAGAAGCTTATGCTTAACATTAGGAAGAGGCAGATAACATTTCTGGGACACGTGATGAGAAAGGAGGGCCTGGAGAATTTGATACTCACGGGACGAATAGAGGGAAAAAGAGACAGAGGAAAGCAGCGCATGGCATAAGGTGGCGGGCGTGGGCAGGTGGATGGTGGAGCGTGGTCTGGGGGTGTTGGCAGAGACACGAAACTTATTGAGAGCCACAAGGGATAGGAGAAAGTGGAGGGCCATGATCGTCTACGTTCTGAAAGTACACGGCACATAAAAAGAAAGAAAGAATAACTTAGATATATTTGAAAAGATTTGAAACCAGATGATGTCTGCAGGGGAAGAAATTTCACAAATGACAATACATACACAATCATATTATAACATACAAACACGTAGACATATTCAGATATATAGACATGCAAAAAGACGGACGAAACAGGAAATAGATGTCCACGGCAAAAAAAGGAATATAATATCAGACATATATACATACAATGAAAAGCATATACATGCAATTATGCACACATACATTAATAAAGTCATAGACATATATATATGTTAAACCCACAAAGATTCAAGTCTAAAAGTATTAAAAAAACGAATGTAAGCCAACTAATAAAATATTTACTTATATGGGCAAAGCTATCTAGAGAAAAAGAGGGTTTAATAGATAAAAGTTAGAGGGTTAAAATCGGAAAACAAATATTCGGATATGGGCAAAGTGAGGAAAAAAGACAAACATATATATACGAATGGACAGACACAATACACACACACACACACACAGATACACACACAGATACACATACACACACAGACGCACACACACGCACACACACACGCACACACACACGCACACACACAGATACACAGAGAAAACTAAACACAACGGCCAAATTCAAATGACTAGGCAAAATGCAACACGGAAAATAAAAACAGCATATACATAGAAAAGAAAACACAATAATGCGCGCGCGCAGACACACACACACACACACATATATATATATATCACATGTATACTCATATACGCATGAGTACACATGAATATATGCACGGGCACAAACATATAAAAATATCTATGAATAAATACAAAAATAAGTGAATACACATATACTTATACATACATATATATATATATATATATATATATATATATATATATATATATATATATATACGCATACACATGCACATATATACACACATATAGAAATAAATACAAGCATATCAACCTACCAACCTACATATAAAAATACACAAGAATAAACCAACATACCGTGACACATGCGCAGATACAAATATCTAAGTACATCCATCCATATGAAAAGAAGTAGAAACATAAAAACTATCTAAAAAAACACTAACAATTTTATCACAATGTCTATAAAGAATTCAGAGCCTATTCAAGATTATTAGTGTGTAACGAAACGCCACTGTTAATTATTAAGTTCACAAGAAATTCTAAAATCATTATTAAATAAAAGTAGATTATAGTTAGCATAGATAATCCATTTAAAAAACACTAAAATATACAGATGCACACATATATACAGACATATTCACATAACACACACACACACACACACACACACACACACACACACATATATATATATATACATATATATATACACATATACATATATACACATATACACGTACATGTACATAAATATATAAACAAGCACATACATTACATCCATAAATACACACGCGCATATATATATATATATATATATATATATATATATATATATATACATAAACATATAAATGCATGTAGAAAATACAAATATATTCATATATACATACATCCTGCAAATACACACACACGGATCAGATATATATATATATATATATATATATATATATATATATATATATATATATATATATAGAGAGAGAGAGAGAGAGAGACATATACATAAATACATATACACAAATCTTTACATAAAGATACACACCCATGCAAGCACACAAACAACAATATATACGTATACATACATATATGTACATGAATTAAAATAAATAAGAGGATTAGCAGATAATATAAGTAATAACATACTAAACTTCCAATAACATTGCATTATCGTCGGAAATATTACTACCCCTATAGCAAGTTAAATTTTGAGCTATGTTTACAGTTAACAGTGAGTTCATTTCTTTGATTTAAGAGATGGATCTTGTCTTTAAATTTAGTGATTTCCCATTTTTCATTAAGACATGTATTACCAGGGGTATATAGAGAATTACATGTTCGAGCTCTCTTAATTTCCATTTAACAGTCGGTGTTTTATTTGTCTCCTTTAAATTTCAAAAATACTTGGACAACGAATTCTTGTATTTATGATTACTATTGTTGAAAAATTGAACATGTCCATGCCAGCGCTCTTTGTATGTATTCATAGTACACCCAATGTTATAATATTGGGGTTTTCAAGTGTATAAATATTACTAAGGTAAACTAGGGAAATAGTTAAACAATTATTCTGTAATGGGCAATTATTGGGATTTCTACAATAGCACAAAATATTATTAGTGTCATTATACTTAGTTTTACTCACTGCAACCTGGCAATTAGTCAAGTTTTTTGAGTCCCTATACTTGTTGAAGACTATTATTATGCTTCTTAATTATTTTTCCAGGTTATCAGCACAGCTATAGCTTAATTTAAGGGTATTATAATTGAATATTTTACTTAGTGTATTAGTTTTGGGGAAATGTTTTTGATAAGATTTAGAAATTTATGTCCTAGTTTGTTTTTGACCATTAGGTTGAAAGGGGGAGTAAACCAAATGATCATCCTGGATCTTCTTTTCTTATTGTGGTCATAATTAACAGGATTTTTATATTCAATAGTGGTACCTTTGTAACCACTATTTCTAAAAGCCAGAATGATAAAAATCACTATGTTTATTAAAAAAAACTCTTTGCTAGTAGAGGGTGATTGGAATTAGGATGTACATATACCAGGTTAGAATTAACCTTCATATAAGGTTGAAAGGAACCATTATTAAGGTCTAGGGTGACACCCAGAAAGTCTACCTGTTTAATGTTGGTCGTAACTATAGTCTTAAGGCCTGAATCCTTAAACTCATTTTTCTAATACGATCTACTTTAATTTTTGTAGAGTCTTTAACTACTAATAAGCCATCATCTTTATATAATCGGATATTATCAGAGTCTAGGCACTCAAAGGCATTTATATTTTATAAAAGAAATAATCCTACCAAATCGGAGGCTTCAGCAGAATCTAAAGAACCCATTGAAATGTCAAAATCATCACTGGTACTCTTTTTGGTCCACTATTCTTCATTGTAAACCAGAATAGAACTTTTGCATTTCAAGATGATATCCATTTCCTTAGGAATGTTTGAGTATTTCAGAGCGAACTCCAAGGCCAAAGTGAGGAGATCTTTTAGAGATGCATGGATAGTAATCGAATGATATCGAACTGTATGAAAGTGCAATTGTCTTTATTTCGGATACCAATGAAATAGTTGATAACATCCGGGGTATTAATCCACTGTAATGGTCCAAGTTTACTTTATGATGTCGAACTGTATGAAAGGGAAGTTGTCCTTATTCTGGATACCAGCTTCTTTAAATAATTTTATAATATTTCAAAATTTATATAGGTTAAATTTAAAATTGGTAATTTTTATTTTTAAATTTATAGTAAAATTTAAAATTAATCAGAATGATTTCTATTTTAGCCTAACATTAACATTAAGCCAAGGTTGGTTGTTAAGTTTTTTGAATTACCATATGCTTTTATTTTGATTGGTTATTGTAGCTTATGAAACAGCGTTTCCTCTACTGAGGAGTGTTTGGTTGATTTGAACCTTTTAAAATTCTTTATTCGACATTCAACACCATCACTTGAGAAGACACCAGTAGCTATTTTTGTGGTGATGCTATAACATGTTTATGTTATAATTTTTGAATAAATAATATATAAATATATATATATATAGTAATGATATATATATATATATATATATATATATATATATATATATATATATATATATATATATATATATATATGTATATTAAATATGATTCCTTCGCGACACTGAAATCACTGTTTCGAAACTTGAATCAAGCCCTAAAGTTTAATTTCAATATTAAACTTAAAATTTAGAGTGCAGTTTCATTCTCAAGCGATGTTTTAGAATAACTAACTAAAGAAATACTTTACTCATTTATAAGTTCGATAGGGAGGGTTTAATCTGTTTTCTTTCTTTCGTTATCAAGGGGTCACTACTGTGATGAAAGTATGTATGTTTATTATATGTTAAATTTTCTTTGAATCGTGTAAATTTCAGTTGTGCGATTTTTGTCTGACTACAATGGCCTTTTTCCCCACGCTCTGTTGTTTTTATTACTATTTTTTAAAACTTACTGACTGATGTTATATATATATATATATATATATATATATATATATATATATATATGTCTTGGCTCTTTAAATCGGTTCATTTGTGTTTGGTTTTTGACCATAATTCATTTTACAAAATTATGATTATTGTTATTAATTACATTCGAGTAGCCATCTTGAACAACGAAGTCACAAGCAGACGACAAGAAGTAAGAAAGAAAAGAAAACTCTGTGTAAGCGTTAAGATTTTTTAAGTTGATTTATTCTGCGACTAAATTGCGTTTCCTTTGATAAAGAAGAAACATCAAAATATAAAGGAGAAATAAGAGTGAATTGTAACTGTGTAAATAGGTCCGGTTGAATGTAGAGAGTGGTGTGATCTCGACGAGGATGAAACAATTTAGATTACGCCCCGTAAACAGCTGCAGAAAATGGCAGCTGGCAAAGGTTTGTCGATAAGCAATTCACACAGACACACACATAAAAATGCGTAGGCATGTCAGTAAGTCCACAATTTAATAACGTTTTATCAGTTTCTTTCATTCTCAGTAACCCCTTTCGTCTTAGTGGCTTTATCGCCTTGCTTGGGTGAAATGATTAAAAATAAATAAATGAATAAATTAAAAATGAAAAAGAATCGGAAAAAATTCTTCCATTTAAATATAATCTTTAATAATCTTTTATCATTTCTTTTTGATATTTATTAACTTAGAATTTGCATTTGCAGATCGAATTTCTGAAGGCGATTACTTGGTTAAATATACAGATCACTCTGTTGTTTTAGAGAAAGCATCCATTACAGGCTTGATCGAAGTAGAAATTATTTTCCGATTACAGGAAGTACAGAACGAATTGAGAGAAACGTAAACAAATACTTTTTAAATACTATTAAGTTGGTGCAAAAATAATGTAGTCATGGGTCTCCACAGTTTCTTTTTTCTTTATTATGTGTGTTGTAGCATACCTACGGACAACAATGTGTATGCTGCTATTCATATAAATACAGTAGTAAATGCTGTATGTTGGTCTGCAGGTCTCCAGCTGTGCTGGTCAAATTCTCTCCTTCCGGGCAGAAAAGATCCCTAGACGAGGCTATGTCAAAAGTCTCGTCTCGGGAAACAGATACTCGACCCCATTTTATACGGGGTCTACGGGGAATTTTTGGCCGAGCCATTTTTTTGGCTCGGATACCCCACATTAAATTCGGCCTTGTGTCACATCTGACCGCATGGGGCGGTTGGTAGATATCCTGCAGTTAGAGATCCGTCTCCAGCTGTTCTGGTCAATCTCTCTACCGCCATGCATAGAGGATCCCCAGACGAGGCTATGTCAAAGGGCAGAGTCTTGTCTCGAGAAACAGCTACCCGACCCCATTTTATACGGAGTCTACGGGGAATTTTTGGATACCCCACATTAAATTCGGCCATGTGCCACATCTGACCGCGTGGGGCGATTGGTAGATATCCTGCATTTGGAGATTCATTGTAGAATTCACTTGACTCATTTCTAGTAGTTGACTACTTCTTCTACGCGCCGCTGGCGAATCTTATATGTGTTTTTCTTCTCCTAAGTATTAGGACAAGAATTATTCATTACCAACCATCGTTTGAATATTCTATTCAGTAACCTTCCCTAGATTACAACAATGTGGGAATTGCCATGATCCTTGATAAGGATAGTAGAGGGGTTTTGCCATCTCCACGGTTATGAATCACAGAGTTGTATTTCTCCTAGACTGGCTGCCACTCAAGGCTAGAGAGCTTATTCCACATTGCAGCAATTATAATTTTATAATAATAATAATAATAATAATAATAATAATAATAATAATAAGCTTCAAATGCAATCAAACGTTTTCTCAGTAGACCTTCTACCAGTCATAGTTGCTCTTTACAAATATGACGCACCCAGTGAGTAAAGAACACATTGCCTAGTAGCAATCAGACTAGCTCGTTAAGCATTGCCCATTGGAAGTGTGCCCTAAATTTAATGAACTTATCTTACCTTTTCCACAAGAACGTATAGTGCACTCAGTGAGGATTGAACTTACTACTCACTTGTAATGGCCAACCAGACTAGCTGATTAAACATTATCCCGCATCTTTTGCTACTGTTCTGATTCGATATTTTTAGAATCATTTCACTCCAAGCAAGGCGATAACGCCACTAAGGCGCTAGTAATTACTGAGAGTGAAAGAAACTAATGAAAAGCTTACTGAGGAGAGAGGAAAAATAAAAAGAACATGATTTAAGGCGACAGAAGATGACGATTGACACGACATTTGGATTTTTGTTGACAGGAGAGCAAGAAGCCGGTAAAGTGCGAGAAAAGAAACTATTAGGATAGATGCAATTTTAACATTAAATGATGAGACCTACTTGGCAAGTAGGTCTCATCATTTAATGTTAAAATTGAGTAATATGTATGCAAATGTGTACGTACTAGTATCTAGTACTACGTTTAAATTCATGAAGTCGAGATACAAGAGAGGAAAGCTCATCTGAGCAGTTTCCATAAAAATATTTATAGAAAATTCACAGGGAAGCTACGTTACGATAATGAGAAAGCTGTGAGGCCAGGTCAGGATCGATAACATTGCCGATTCTTCTCTAGAATTTGCCAAGAATCTCTAGATTACAGAAGTACCATATCAGATGTGGCATCAGTATTCAATGCATGAACGAAAGAAAGACTTACAGATGATAGGAATTGGATTGGCAGTAGTGAAGGAATCTAAGTCAGAGAACAGATCATTATTCTTGTAGGGAATTTGATCCTAGCATTTGTGGCCTTGTACAACATTTTAAATCATATATACTCGACAACTTGGCGTCGTATAAGGAACAGCGAACTGGTCTCTCTTTTTTTTAAAACAATTCACCTCAAAATTGGCGGGAGTGCCACTATTAAGCAAGCGTCTACAGCGAGTGTAATTAAGGGAAAAGACTTGGTATGGGCGGGGTGAGGAAAGGATGAAAAGAAGAACGGGAATAAAGGCATCAGAAGATGTCGATTGACATTACATTTATATTTTTGAAGATTATAGTTATCAGGGAATCAAGAGGAAGGGAGTTCCACTGTTGGGAAGTGCGAGAGAAGAAGCTGTTGGAGTAGAAGATGCGGTTCCATTTAACTGTTTCGACGGTGAAAGGGTGGGATCGAAATGCCAACCTAGTAGCAGGCTTAAATTTATGCAGTCGAGGCACCTGTGAAAATAGCTCGTTAGCGCAGATGCCATGAAAATATTTATAGAAAAGACAGAGAAACGCCACATTACGTCGGTGAGAAAGTGACTGGAGTCGAGACCCGAAGTCAGGACCGATCACATTGCATATCCGTCTTTGGATTTTGTTGAGAACCTCGAGATTTTGTCGAGAACCCAATAACACACACACACACACACACACACATATATATATATATATATGTTATTGCTTTACACGTTATTTTAGTGGATACACTTGCCTGAGTAGAAGCCCTGTTCTTTTAAACAGTGTGATTTATTAAGTCTCTCGAATAGACGTAATTCACACTGTTAAAAAAATAAGTCATCTACTCAGACGAGTGCATTCACTAAAATAACGTGTAGGGTGATATGAAATATTGGGCTGAAAAACAATATGCCTGTCTGCGAGAGTGAGTAATTAATCCCTGCCAAAGATGTTTTGTAATTGTTCATCCCAAAACCTGTGGTTCATATTGCAATTCTGCTGAGCGGATTTTAGAACTCTCCAAGAAACTGTAACTGTAAATTGTCCCATTATTGTTCAGGATAGATTAAGTCTCTCATCAATAATTGAACATAACCAGCACTCTCAAAACTTCAGTCGTCGTGACGGAGCGATGAATGCACCTGTGTCTTTTGTGCTAGCACATCCCCATCGACAGCTTCCTGACAGTCACCTTACTAACTCTACTCACAAGGTTTGGGTTAACGCGTGGTAGAGTTTTCAGGCATTTCCGAAATGTGCAAGTTGGGATCGCCTCACCAGTCCGATATTACCAAGAAGTTAACAGCCTGAGAAAATGACCTGTGGGTGAGATTCAAATGCGGGCCTCATAGTCAGCATTCGAGCGTTCTAACCACACGTCCATACGTACACATCTAAAACGTACACATCTGCATACATATTACTCAAGCGGAACATGCGTATGAAATATCTGTGGGAGAATATATGACTTCATATCTGTGCTTATTGATGCGTGTACATGTTTTGCTTGTGAAAATAGCAGCTGGTCGGCAGATACATTTGGTTAAAGTATGGGTGGGGGGGTTCGTTGAAACACGAATGAAATCATTTAGCAATTGGCAGCTGCAGAGAAATGACGTCAGAGGAGATTCTCTCCATATAGACGTCAGTGTATGGGAAGACGTACACAGATAAATGCAGTCATTCTCTTTATGGCTAACTCAGTCCATATCTATCTATCTATCTATCTATCTATCTATCTATCTATCTATCTATCTATCTAAGTCTGTTCATATCTATCTATCTCAGGCTATTTATATTTATATCTTACTTTATTCATATCCTTTTTCTGTACGCATCTATCTATCTATCTATCTATCTATCTATCTATCTATCTATCTATCTATCTATCTATCTATCTGTGAGGTGGTTAAACATTAATGATAAGCAAAATGAAATATAAACTGGAAGATAGAGTAGATAGAAAGAGGGGATGGAAGACATTTTCCCTGGTAATATGGAAGTGGAGAAAAGACCATCTGGGGTGCCTCACCGCTACGAATTGGAACAGTGCACCAAGAATTTACTTTTTTTATTTATCGAAAATCTGGCATGCAGGTAAAGCAAAATTATGAAATGGCTTTATCTCTTTCCTGAGAAATTAGAAAAACACGTTTCATTGGCGAAAAAAGAAGCAGAAGGGAAAACGAATTGAGAATGAAAACAGAGAATGAACCCGCTGCGAGAGTTATGTTTTTGCTAAGATGGTGGTGACCTTTCTAAGGATGGAAAGCAGCGTCTCTCTTTGTTGAAAAAGAATTTTTCCATTGACGAAAACAAACTGGGAAATAATTTTTATCTATTACTTGGAAGGTTAGAATGAGAAGTGATCTGGTTTGTATTGTCGCTGGACAAGTGGATCCAGGGAAGGAGTCAGAGATTTGAAATTAATGAGGAGATTAAACCAGACTCTTTCTCCTACGCACTTTAAAAATAAGATTTGTCACAAAGACAGTTATGACAGCCCTGAGAAGTGGGTAGAGTTAGAATATCAAGAAGGGAGAATGGAAGGGAAGAATTTAGTTTCACTTGTGCGGAATAGCATTGCGAGATGTAGAGTGAAGAAGGTTGGAGTTAAGGTGGGGAGCAATACTTATGACTACTCCCAAGGCAGGTGGATAATTCTAGAAATTTGGAAAGTTGATTAAAATGCAGAAATAGGGAACAAAGAAAACCTTCATTTAAATTAATGAACATTGGGGAATCACCGAATTCACAGAACCCTTCCTTAGTACAGCACCCGTCACGGCTTGAACCAGCGCTGTGAGGCTACGATCTTCGATTTGGTGTGGATCGAAGCGGCCAGCGCAGAGTTATCCCCATGGTTAAGATGTTGTTCTAAGACCCTGAGGACCGGAGCATTAAAACGTGGTTAGACCATCGGGTGTAGGCGGCGGCGAAAAATGTTATCTATCTTATTTTATTGATATCTATCTCAGTTTGTTTATATCTTTTTTTGAAATACATCTATCTATCTATCTATCTATCTATCTATCTAATATTTAAGGTAATACAAATACCAAACATCTCACAGGATATACTAATAGCATGGGCTATTTAATTCATAGTCAATCGCCTGTCATCACTATGTAGTGAACATGATCAATGTTTTATTCAGTGGTGGCAGTTGTAGAACGTCCAGGCCTTGGGTCATCTTCCAAACTCTCACTTTCCCTCGTAAATTCAGCTGTCCCCCTTTTGCACTACTAATAAAACTAGAGCTTCATCTGCTAATGTAGCAACCACGTCAACATAAATATCTTTAGGTTTAGACTCTTTTCCTGTAGGTATTGTTAACAGCACGATATGAAATCGTGTTCATTATCAAGCGAAGAAACGGCCAGATGTAAGTTTACCCCTGGAAATAAACAATGCAGTTATTCCCAAGAAGAGTTGAAATTAATCCACGCAAGTTTTCACAGATATAGCATCAATCCTGCATAGTCAGCACATCAACTTTCCTGTCCACCCTCGTATATTGTGCCAATAAAATCTAAACGAGACGTGAAATATCTACCCGATTGGTGATTGTCAATGCAACGATTACATAGTAAACAAACCCAGTTAATAGCGCTCCTTTCCAAACTAAGTTAAGGCCATCTGTTAACGCATGCGCAGTAACAATCTTTGACTGGACGCGAAATTGCATAAGGCAACTGGTGCTGCTAAATATTTAAAATGATTGTTACAGAGAGATGTTTAAACAATTATTCAAAATATCCGGCAATGTGGGTATTAGATTTTGGGAAACACTGTCCATGTAAAAAAAATCAGTTCCCAAAGATGGTGGTTCCATATCTTGATCAGCATGATTACTCTTATCACACGGTGTGGTCTTAGGGTGGCTGCGCAGCTGATCACCTGACAAACGCCCTGCACTAATCTCGTTAGGTGCTGATCCATGCGTGGCGTGTCTTAGAGTAGGCCAGGCAGAGTCCATTCCTTTCCAGGTCGTCCCAATGTTCGGCTATCATGAGAACGAATCCCGTAACACCTTAGTGAACCGGCGTCTACTGCCGTCATAGCAGCAGCGGCCTTTTCTGAGCAAGACAGCTTGACGTAAATCAATTGTCTTCAGGCTGATTTTAATTCAGAATTTTCTTTCTTCTAGACTTGTTGTCAGCCAAGGCTATAGGACCAAATATGTCCTGCTATTTCCCCATAGCTTGGCTGGGGGAAGAGATAGATACATACGGTTATATACCATACCTATGAACACTAATGGGCATATCCCAATTCTCATAAATACGTTGGATAGTATTGTAAATGGGGGTAATATGCTGTCCACCACTAGCAGTGATTTACCTACTTAACGCCGCTGGCGAGTATTGTATTTTCTTGATGTTATAAAGATTACCATTTCATTTCCAACCTCTGTTTTGGTTATTCCACATACCTTTCCTACGGGTATTAGCAAATAAGCGAACTCGACCGAAACTTGAACTCGAACCCCTGATTCCTCTCCGGTTATAATACACTTAGTTCAGTAGTCATTCTTATATTTTGATCGAACTTTATACATCGAAAAGATCAAATCAATATCTAGTTGCGTGATAAGTAATGGATTTATTTATATACTTTTGTATGTACGAGTGTGTTTGTGTGTTTGCAATGAAATTGAATTATTTCATATTTAAAATCCTATATAGCAGTGAATGTCGAACAATATTCTGATGAATGAAGAAAAAAATTGAAGCCACTGAGATGTCGTTCTATCGACGAATGCTTAAAATGGACAGATGTAAGCAATGAGGTATTTTTCAAGAAAATTGATACAAAATAGGAACTAAGGTCTACAATAAAAAAGATAGCTAACATTTGTAGGCCGGTAATGAGGAAAGAGGGTTTGGAAAATTTAACATTCATATGACATAATAAAATCAAGAGAAACGAGTTTATGTGAATGGATAAAGGACAAGGAAAAAAGGAGATGCTAAAGTTTCAATAGTTACTTAGAGCAAGAAAAGTGAGGAAGATGTGGAGAACCATAATCACCGAAATTTTGAAGGGATATGGCATGCAAAAGAAGGATTACTAGTGTTTCTTTCTTGGAACAAGAATTAATGAGTCCTTGGTTACTCATCTTTCTTGTTGAAAGGGAAAACACCAGGTGGGGCCCATTTGCTTGAGTTGAAGTTCACACCATCTCGGATTCTTTTCCATTTCTTTTTTTCCAGATAACTTTCCAAGTCGAGATTGAAAGTCAATAATGCTTATCCGATGATTTCCCGGACAGAATTCATTTTTTATTTTATTCTTTCCTCGTCGTTTTTTTTTTTTTTTTTTTTTTTTTTACAGTATTCCTTTCTTCATTCTTTCTTTTTTTGGAGAAAAATGCATGTTCTTTCTTTTTTCACTTTCTGGACTCCATTTCTTTCCCGCCTAAATTTCTCTTCTTTTTATTCTTCTTCTTAATTCGTTTCCTTTATGCATTTCGTTCTATAAAATGTCTTCCTTTTTTTCGCGGGCCAAGCATTTTCTTTCATCCATGCCGCCTTTGTCAAATTCTCACACGGTTCTATAATCGATTTATTTTTTTACTTATCTTTCTCCATCTTTCTTTAATCCTCCCTCCCTCCCTCTCTCTCTCTGTATTTAATTCTCTCTCTCCCTCCCTCTCTCTCTCTGTATTTAATTCTCTCCCTCCCTCTCTCTCTCTGTATTTAATTCTCTCTCTCCCTCCCTCCCTCTCTCTGTATTTAATTCTCTCCCTCTCTCTCTCTCTGTATTTAATTCTCTCTCTCCCTCTCTCTGTATTTATTCATTCACGTTTTCTTTATTTCCTCGCTAACATTCAATCACATTCAACATTTCAAATCAATTATTCTCATTCAATTTTTTTATCTATATGGATTTTTTTTCTTTTTCTTTTTTCATTCATGCTTAATTTTATGGATTTATTCTTTCTTAGCCTTTTGGATAGTTTTTTTTTTCTCTTTCATTGTTTTTACAAGACATTCTTTTCTTTCTTTTCTTTCTTTCCTTTCTTTCCTTTTCCTTTTTTTTTTTTTCCTTTCCTTTTTTGGTTTTCTTTTTCTTTCTTTCTTAGCTTTTCATCGATTTTTATTTGCTCTCTTTTTTTTTCTTTTACCCTATCATTTGGGTTTTAACATTTCTTCTTCACTGTATTTGCCATAAACATATTTTTCCCCTTTTCATCCACCTCTTTCTTTCTTTCTTTCTTTCTTCACATTATTCCTTTCTTCCTTCTCCCCTTCGTCCCTTCCTCCGCATCGTTCGTTCGTTTCTCTTTCTTTCTTTCTTTCTCCGCCTCCTTCCTTCCTTCCTCCTTTCTTTCTTTCTTTCTTTCTTTCTTTCTTTCTTTCTTTCTTTCTTTCTTTCTTTCTTTCTTTCTTTCCGTTCCTCCGCCTCCTTCCTTCCTTCCTCTTTTCTTTCTTTCTTTCTTTCTTTCTTTCTTTCTTTCTTTCTTTCTTCCCTTCGTCCCTTCCTTCGCATCGTTCGTTCGTTCCCCCTTTCTTTCTTTCTTTCTTTCTTTCTTTCTTTCTTTCTTTCTTTCTTTCTTTCTTTCTTTCGTTCCTCCGCCTCCTTCCTTCCTTCTTTCTTTCTTTCTTTCTTTCTTTCTTTCTTTCTTTCTTTCTTTCTTTCTTTCTTTCTTTCTTTCGTTCCTCCGCCTCCTTCCTTCCTTCCTTCCTTCCTTCCTTCCTTCCTTCCTCTTTTCTTTCTTTCTTTCTTTCTTTCTTTCTTTCTTTCTTTCTTTCTTTCTTTCTTTCTTTCTTTCTTTCTTTCTCACACGTCCCATATTTTTATATTCCTTTCCGTTTCTCTTGATCCATTCCCTAATCTTTATTATCGACATTTGTCCCTTCTCTTCCCTTCTGCATCAGTTGTTCCCACTTCTGCTCGTCCGTCTTTTCTTCCAAGCAATGTTAATAATGCCCATTAAATAAGAGTTTCCTGTTGCCATGGGTTACAAGCTTGCTGACGTCAGTGATGCTCGGACAGAGCAAGCACTTTATTCATTGAAATTATTTGTCTTCATGTCACGTGGTTGAATTTGTGAAGCGGTCTTGGGACGTGTATTGGATAAAGAACACTTTTATGAGAAATAGTTTTATTATAATAATAATAATAATGAATAAAAAGAAATATGTGTGTGTGTGTGTGTGTAAAAAATTAGATATGAATAAAGTATATCTGTAAAAATGATTTAAATAAAGAGGAAAGGAAAACACATTTATTTACCAACGCGTTTCGTCCACTGAGGGATTTTATCAAGGTAAATGTAGAGATTTTATTTTACAGCTAGTACTTAAAAACAGAATTAAAGTGGAAGAAAAATACCATTAAGTTTTAAATTTAAGAATGTCCAAAAATAGACTTAAGGCCATGTTAGGAAAGGCAAAATATGGAAGACTCTAAGTGATGTAATTTATTCCCTAATAAACAAAAGTGACAAAAGTGTAATTATTATTTATTGTTTTTGTTATGACCAAAACAAATAAAAATAAAAAGGTTAAGCTTAAGACGTTTAAATATTTAAAGTATGTAAAAAGATAAATAATTATTTAAAATAAAATAGAAATTACGTAAAAAATGAAATAAGTAAATATATAAGTGCAGAGATCAATAAAAATTGAACAACAGCAACATCGCCATCATTTACTCACTTTTGTTTATCAGGCAATAAATTACATCACTTAGAGTCCTCCAGAATTTATCTTGCCTTACAAAGTTGGCTCTAAGATTATTTTCGAATGTACTTGAATTTAAAATTTGAATATTTAACTTAAATACAACTTCATGAATAAAAATGACAAAAGGAAAACTAATAATTGCTGACGCGTTTCGTCCAATGTGGACTTTATCAAAGCAAAATACGAAAATGAATTTAATTGAACAAAGTAACTAATAAAAACAGAATGTTCCTAGCAACTGGAATGTAGAGAAACGCTATTTTCATATTTTTAACTGAAAATAACGTCAGTATTTGTCACGTGTAGAGCATATTGTCATTATATCAGGGTTGATGTATTCAACCATTTTCTTTTGATTTTATGAGTCTCTTGTGTATATTTGTTTGTAAGAGCAGTAATTTTATTAAGAAAGGTGAAACGGGGAAAAAACCTGGGCGTAGATTAATATTTGGGTAATTTTCTATATTTTATAACTTATAAACTATCTATAGTTACCATTCGTTTGTAAAGAAAAGTTTTCTTTTTGCCTTTATATTATATATATATTGCCTATATATATGTGTGTGTGTTTATATATATATATATATATATATGTATATATATATATATATATATATATATATATATATATATATATATATATATATATATACCCAAATGAGAAATTGGGCAGCGATGTAAAATGTTTTTATTGTAATTTATTATAATAAAAATATTATAATATACATATATATTTGTCTTTATATATATATATATATATATATATATATATATATATATATATATATATATATATATATATATATATATATATATATAGTAATGTAGTAATGATACAGTATGATAGTCCGTATGGAATTTCCAGGAGGATATAGATCCAGGGAGACCTCTATGTCAAAAGACAGAGAAAAATTATTATTATTAATTAAAGAATATCAAACACTTAAAATCCCATTCATATATATATATATATATATATATATATATATATATATATATATATATATATATATATATATATATATATATATATATATATATATATACAGTTGTGTGTGTATGTATATATATATATATATAGTGTATTGGGGTTGCAGATCATTATTTAAACATATTGTTAAATATAACATATAATGAATGTCTATTATGTTTGTTCACGAACCGTTCTAATGTTTGTATGTTTGCTTTTATTTCTGGTGCAAATAAAGACAAAAATTGTCCAACATTTAAATATTTTTTATTAGGTTGTTCATTAATCTTAGGTTTCGGCTCACATGAGCCATCTTTAGAGTGGTTATAGGGACATTTTAACAAAGATATTCGCAATCGAAAATAATATTTTGTTATGTAGAAAATTATAACCAACGTAAAGCATTTGATAGTGTTACACACTCTTGCATCCTTAAGGCTTTGGAAATGTACAAAGTCGCCCCAGTGATAGTAAATTTCCTTAAATATAACCTGGGGCTGCGGAAAACTACATTCTACCTAAATCACACCAAAGGCAATGCCAATTCCATTCGCATGAATATCCGACGAGGAATCTTTCAAGGAGACTCTTCAGTTCTGTCTGTCGTTAATCACCTTTTCACATGAACTAAACAATAATAGCTTTGAATACAAACTAACCAAGAAGTTATTTAATCCTCTATTCTACATGGATAATGTTATGGTCCGGTTGCTTGTACCACGGTGATAGTCCAAGGTAGAACCAATAAAGAAGAACTCGAACACAGGTATGGAATAACACAGATATATTAAAAACAGGAATATATACAGAGAAGTAGAAGTGTTTAGTAGAGAGAACAATGTAGTCTCAACCAGTATCACTATTCCAATGTCTTGCAGTAATTGTCTGAACGCGACTCTGTTTCGGACTGCCTATGACTCGACTCTTGACTCGACTTAAACTACTGACGATATTCAATCACCCCCCCACCCACGATGGCGTCATGTGGTACAAGGCCTTTTTAACGTGGGATCTCCGAGCCCGTGGGATCGGCCAAAAATATGCCCATTGAACCCGTATAAATGGGTTCAGGGACGGTTTACCCCCCCCACTCCCGAAAGAGAATCCGCCCTTCGGCGTAGCCTCCTTCGGGTTCCTCCCCGCCCGAAGGCAGAGAGTTCAACCGATGTGTCGTTCAAGAGTTGAGCGACGGACTCCTTGCCTACTCCTGAGACGCAGTATTTATTAAGTATGGAATATTCCATTATTATTATTATAGGATGTTAAGATCCCATAACAGATAACATAAAACATTTTGCCAAAGACTACAATGAATTGAAAGGTCTTCTCAATACAGTAAAATGTTTCACCTGACATCGGTATGGATTTCGGATTAGATAAATGTACAAAAGTAACACTCAAGGAAGGGATAATTAACGAAATAGACTCAATAGATCTCGATTTTGTGAAAAAGATTATAGGACTGGAACAATAGGTAGCCTATAAATACACACAGGAGAAGGAGAAGAGGTACAGCATACCCGAAATGAAGGAGAACGTAAGGCGTCTACGTCTGGTGTTAAATACAGAGTTGAATTCACAAATCAGCCATAAACACTTTGGTTGTCCCTGTGGTACAATACGGTTTTAACATCCTTAACTGAATCATAGCTGACATTAAGCGAATAAATGTTAAAACGAGAAAGTTACTCACTTGCCACCCCATGCATTATCACAAGGCTGATGTTGATCGTCTGTATGTGCCCAGATCCGAAGGAGGAAGAGGATTAGTTCAACTAGAACTGCCTTACGAAACGATAACGATCAGTCTTCAAAGATACCTAGAAACGGTAGAAGACTGTATGATGATCTATGTTAAAGAATATGAAAGAAATAAGAAACTTTATTCAGTAAAATAGAAAGCCAGCAAATTGAAAATTGAATTACAAGTGGATAAAGAGCAAGTCAACTGCAATACACTTACTGAGCGGCAAAGAACGTAAAAAGAAGGCAAAAACAAATGCAATTGACCAAATACAGAAACGATGACAAGATAAATCTCTTTGTGGCCAATACGCTGCCCGTACCAAGTAAGCTGAGATAGACAAACCCCATATCTATTAGTGGGTGCTTAGTGCAGGATTAAAATATGAAACCTTAGATTTTACAGGAACAATGCTTACTAACTAGAAATTACCGAGAAAACATAGTGAAAATCTATGTTAACGTCAAATGCACGTTCTGTGATGAATATCCAGAGACAATTGACCATTTTGTACCAGGCTGTGCAGTATTATCAACTACCGCATGTAAAACTCAGCATGGAAAATGTGCAACTTTTACGAGAAGGAAACTGCAAAAGACTGGTATGAACATCACCTAAACCAGGTTACAGAGATAGGATCTTTATCAAATTTATGGGACTTTACAATACACCCAGATAAAACAATCAAATCTAATCGCCCAGATATCGTGATCAAAGACGACAAAAACAGAACCTACTTTCTTATTGACATGGCAGTTTCTGCAGATTGTAATATATCTGATAATCTTCAAAAAGCTATCAAATTATAAGTAATTTGAAAGTGAAAATCTCAAGAATGTGGTACATGAAGACGGTCAAAATAATTCCATCTGATTTTGTTGTCCTGGATTTGATTGGAAAAAGTTTTGTGTAATGGGATTCTTAGTTGCCCATGTCTTAAAGAAATTGTTCTCACAATCACATCACACGTCTTTATCAATGTAAAATATCACGATGACACTTCTGATCTTAGCTCAATGGTTAGGCCCCGGAAGGAAAGGAGTATACAGCATAAAACAAAGGCAATAATAATAATAATAATAATAATAATAATAATAATAATAATAATAATAATCTGAGCACAAATTAGGGAAGCTAATGACAAAACGTGAAAAGAACGACAACATATTTACGTTTTATGTGAAAAGGAAAGGAAAAAGGCACTAGAGATTAGGCCAAATTTTCTGTCAAAGACTTTGAAGATTAAACAGCGAAATGTAAGGCGATATTAATTACAACGACCAAAAGTTGCAATCAAATTTATAGAAGGAAAAATAGACATTTGGAAAGCTCCAAAAAGAAAAGAAAAAATAAGAAGATATATTACATATATTATTTATGTTGATAATTTTCAGTTTGTCTTTAAGAAAATCCTTGAAACGTTTCTTGGGTTTGTGTCTGGGGCGCTAACCAAGAGCGAACTCTCCGTAAAACAGGTACTTAGGCAACCTCTCATCTTCCATTCTTCTAGCGTAGGTGATAGCGAATGATAAGTTTATCTATGTTCGCTGTTGTGGCCCGTTGCGGAACAACCGTGTTTAGAATAGAAGACTGCCATTTGTCGTTCAAAATACGCCTAGGGGACTTTTGATGAAACCTTTCCAAGGTTTTGTGATTATGGCGACATATAGTTCATGTCTCCGATGAGTAAAGAGCGGGGGGGAGTCATGAGGACACAGGATTGATAGACACAGATATTAGTATCGATTGAGATATTTCTGTCTGACCAAAACCGTTTTTCCAATTTACCGAAAGCCTTACTGGCCTTTATGATTCTAAGATTGTTTTCAGATCCCAAAGAACCATCTCTAGCGAGTGTACTTCCAAGGTAGACAAAGGTATCAACAACTTCGAACCTCTGACACGGAACAAAATTGTTAGGTTTGACATAACCTTGCCCTGCAGATGGTGTATACATGACCATAGTCTTTTTATGCTGATGGTTAGACCGAACGTTGTGTATGCTCTTGAAAATGGTCCATTATAGTTTTCATGCCCTTTAGGGTATAAGCAACTATGAGGTCTGCATCGTCAGAATGGAGTAAGTCTTGAAAAACTGACTGAACGTCAGCTTAGTGTTCCAACCCCAATAAAAACCCCATCATATCGACTGCTGACTTTCAAGCCTTGCAAGTAAGTGAATAGGTTGTCCCTTCCTTTAAGATGTCCTTGTGTCATATTTGTGTCACAATTATGGCCTTGTGCCACACTAAACCCCGTAATTACTAAGGAAGCTTCGTTGTGTGGCAATGCTTAGCAATCTAATCTCCCAGACCGATAATACAGAAGTGACTTCTATCCTCAATGGATAACCCCTAATAGTGTTATTGTGCCGTATTAAGTCAAATATTGTAAATAGCAAAGACATTAATCATGGTGTGAGGAGCACTAATATCACCTTGTAATCCAGTCCTTTTTGTAGTCTTATTCCTTAGCTAAGTGCTCTATTATTTTCGCCTTGTACCAAACTAAGTTAAGCATAGTAAATAACCTGTAGACCAATTTTGCCTTTTGTAATATATTCGAGTGTCATTTACTGACCCACTACTTTAGCCTTGTGCCAGACTAAATTAATTAATGAACTACTCTATATTAGTGTATCAAACATGTAATAGGGATCATGTCACAAAGACTTTTATTGCTATAGTTGTGTGAAATCTCATGCTCTAATATTTAGGCCTTGTACCAGACTACTTTTATCAAAACGAGAGAGGGCTGACCATCGAGTGATATTTAAACAGTTCTTCATAAGGCTATTTCAATAGTAGTTGTCTCCTTGCTAAATTCTCCTTTATTTTGGCCTTGTGCTAAACTAACCTTAATAAATAATTATTCCCTCGCGTCTATGAGAGGGGGGACAATTTAGTTCAATCTCAGTTAAAAGCCAGCATATCGAAAATTGATTTCTTTTCCATAGAATCCTAATGAAATTCATTAAAAACAGAACAACTTATTTTAAGCATCAGTCGTTCAAGTACCATTTTTAATCTCCACCAAATTAAACGCCATAATCACGATGTCATTAAGACTGGCGCTTAATTAATATTGTCATCGTCAATTGTTTTTCGTAGAAGTCGTTGATTGTTATTCTGTACGCCATTTAAAAATAATATTCCGTCACTTTGAACAAATCCGGTTAGAATTGGTTGTTTATTAGTCATTCCAGGAATGGTAAATTGCCAGGGTTTGCTATTTATGGAATTCTGCAAAATTTCGAGACGATCGGTCATTCATAAATTGGATAAAACCTGCTTTTTGTATAAGTTCGGAAAGAAAGTTTAAATAGACCATAAAATGAAATTAAAGATAAAGAAAAAAAGAAAGAGTAAAAATAAATAGAGAAACAAAGAAAGAAGAAAAAGTGAATGGTTTATAAAATGAAAGAAGGAAAATAGGTAAGGAAAATAGATCATAAAAAGAAGAAAAAGAAAGGAAAATAATTTATAAAATAAATGAATTAAAGAAAGAAAGAAAGGAAAATAATACATAAGAAAGAAAAGAAACTAATTCATAAAAGGAAGAAAGAAAGAAAGAATGAAAGAAAGTAAGACAGAATGAATGGAAGAAAAAGAAGAAAATAAAAGAAAGTAAAAACCGACATGTAGGAAGAAAAAAAGAAAGAAATAGTGAACTTGAAAGAGAGGAGAAAAGAAAGGAAAAGGGAAATAGAAGATAAAAGCATAAAAAAGAAAACAAGATGATGGAAAGATATGAAAAATGAAAAAGAAAAAGACAGGAACAGTGAAAAAAATAAATAAGGAAAGAACGGAAAATGTCAGAAGAAAGGAAGTAAGAAAGAAAAAGAAAGAAAGAAAAAAGAAAGATAATAGACAGAAAAAAATGAAAAAGAAAGAAAGAAAAAAGAAAGAAAAAAGAAAAAAGAAAAAAGAAAGAAAGAAAACAAGAAAGTTTTAATAGTCTAGTAGATTATTATCTTTATAAAGAATTGTATTTTCCTCTGACTTCCTTATTTTTGACCTTTGATGTCAGATACAGGAAAACAAAGGAAGTCGTTTTTGAATGACTGAATCGAACGTGGGAATGTTAGAGAGATAGAAAGTAATTTCAAAGAGTAAGTTTTTTCATGTCGAAGAATGCAGAGAGTTATTTTCGTGTATGGAAACTTCTCCCAAGTGGGGTGGAATATCAACCCCACTGGCTAGTTAAATGTACGCGTCGATGTGGTTAATAAAATAGATAAGTTTCAAATTTCTTTTGTTGAAATTCTCATTTTACTCCCGAACTAACCAACTAACGATCGCCTACTCGAGAGAAGAAAGAGAGGAAGACAAGTTTTTATCATGATCGCCTGAACTAAGCAACCCCCAGAACGAGTGGGGGTATGCAACAAAAGAAAGATAAAAGAAAGAAAGAAAGAAAGAAAAAAAAAAAAGAAATGAAAAACAGTTAGTGGGTAGGAAAAAACGGAAATTTTGAAGAAGGCAAAGACGAAGAAGGAAAGAAGAAGAGAAAGAAGAAGAGAAAGAAGAAGAGAAATACTAAAAAGAAAAACAAAAGGATATTTGAAAGATAAGTAAGAAACAGAATAAACAAAATCTGTAAGGGAATAAAGGAAAATAAAGACGGAGAAGAAGAAAGAAAAATGGAAAAAGCAAATTGAAAAAAGAAGAAATCTCCATTTTGAAGGTTAGAACATCAAAATCATCTTATCAGCATTCTCTCAAAAAATGAGTGAGTTACAACAAAGATGCAATTGTCATTAATAACATCGTTGACTAAGGTTACCCAATACAAGGCCTAAGAGCCACTCAAGCCAGAGATTTATTAATGAGTTTTTTATGCCTGTAAGAGGAGGAAGATATATAGGAGATACGGTGGAGGGTTAGCGAGTTGAGAAATGAGAGAACCGAGTTCGAATTCCAGTCGAGTTCATTACATTCACTTATGTGCTAATAACCTTGGGGAAGCTATGAATCCCCCTACCAACTATGGATAAACAGTAAGACAGAATGAGTTATATAGACTTTGATGGCAACCGGTGCAGGAGAAGGAAATCTCTGAATTCAAACCAATATGGAGAGCGTTGGGCTCCGTCAAGACACACCGCATCTGTTGCGGTTGCGGTGACCCTACGACCCTAATTGGTTACGTGACTTGTGATCGTGATCAGAAGAGACAATAGCTGATTCTTGACTGAAAGAGGTTAAGATTTTAGTGGTTGGGAAAACATCTTCTCGGGAGTCTGTTCCATAAAGCAGCGTTTCTAGAAAAGAAGCTGTTCGAAATAGAATAGGAAAGGAATGCGGATGCCAGCCCTTCACTCCCCCTGTTATATTTGGAAAGGTGTGGAACTAAGGAGTGAAGCTCGTCAGAACATTTTCCATAGAAACTGCAATAGAGTAGTGTCGTTTTGTCTAGTAGGGTTGGAAATAATTAATCACCCAAAAGGCCGTGTAGATGATTTTGAACATCTAAATTTGGAAAGTGAGGATTGGCAAACTCCAGTCCAGATAAGGCAGCAATCTTCTATTTTTGGTTTGATCTGTCTCTTGTAAAGTTAAAGCATAGCAGATATTTATTTCTAAGTTGTATAAAGGGCTGACCATCTTCCAACGATGGATTCACTGGGCCATAATGGATAAAAGCGTTGTTTGAAGTAATCCAAGTATGACTTGAGCGAAAGTGTTGTGAGTTCAATCCCTAGCCACAGCAGAGGTGAACAAAAACTTGGAAAGTTGAGTTACTAAAGGGAAATAACTGAAACTTAGAAGGCATGGCACGTGGAACTAGAACAATCTATCCCACCTCCGTGGACTAAATAAAGAGTTCGGTTCGAAATTCCAACGTATATCACCTGAAGAAGGTCGGAGCGTACAAAGGTTGAAACGTCGTGAATATGACAATATAGATGAGGACAACAGTTCGAACAATGCAAATAGTGTAAATGAAAACATATACAACTTCAAATAAATATAATAATCATAATATATATAATAATAAATGAAATAATAATTGCAAATTATATTAAATTATTATATTGCTTTTAAGAAATATTTAGGTTTTTTCGTCATGCATTCATTTATTCAGTCACCACTCCGCCTCCATCTCACAACTGTAGTTCAGAGTGACATTCAAGGCAGAAAAGTGTAATGGCATGCTGGTTCATTTTACACAGAGGATGTTGACGTTACCCCGTCCGTCCTTTCAAAAGTTAAAGTGACAATACCTACAAGGAAGCAGGTGGTTTCAATTCAGAGTTTACCTTCTCTGTCTAATTCTCCATTTCCCACAGAGTTAGAGTAATTTTTTTATTGTGTGCATAACGAACTAATTTTTTGTTCTTCAATATCGTCATCATTAGAAATCATGTAGAGATTTCAACATTTGCGACCATCTTGAAGTTTAAATTAAAAAGAAATTGTGCAAAATAATTGAGGTTACCACTGTTTCAGAAATATCTTTGAGCAGTCGATAATATTCATGTCATGGAAACAATCCCCCCAATTGCCTAGTCCGGCATTTTTAACACGTAAACAAGATGATTTAAAATAAGATAATATATTTTACCAAAAAGGGATAAAAATACAAAGTAGAGACACTAATAAGAAAACAAGCCTGATTGTCTCATGCATACAATTATTAAATAATTAAATAAAAATAAGTAGACGACCGGTGAAAATCAGTGTTCATTTTAGCCTCGGGTGGCCAAGCCATCAGTTAACATTTACAGCTGAGTGCAAGAAAAATAACTTTAAACACCGAAGAAACATGGCTAGCGAACAACGTGCGACTAACAATCAAAACATAAAACTGACAATAGGTTCTAAAATGATTTTTGAATAGCCGGAGACCATACGTGACTCAAAATCACGTCGTTGATATCACAATTCTTTATTCGACCCTCTTCATCAATAATAGATCCTTCGTTGAGTTCAACACCTGACAGGTTAAAAATCACGTGGTTGCTACCACAACTCTTTATTCGACCCCTTCATCAATAATAGATCCTTCATTGAGTTCAACACCTGACAGGTTAAAAAATCACGTCGTTGCAACCTCAACTCTTTATTCGACCCCTTCATCAATAATAGATCCTTCATTGAGTTCAACACCTGACAGGTTAAAAATCACGTCGTTGCTACCACAATTCTTTATTCGACCCCCTTCATCAATAGTAGATCCTTCGTTGAGTTCAACACCAGACAGGTTAACAAATCACGTCGTTGCTACCACAATTCTTTATTCGACCTCCTTCATCAATAATAGATCCTTCATTGAGTTCAACACCTGACAGGTTAAAAATCACGTCGTTGCTACCACAATTCTTTATTCGACCTCCTTCATCAATAATAGATCCTTCGTTGAGTTCAACACCTGACAGGTTAAAAAATCACGTCGTTGCTACCACAATTCGTTATTCGACCGCCTTCATCAATAATAGATCCTTCGTTGAGTTCAACACCTGACAGGTTAAAAATCACGTCGTTGCTACCACAATTCTTTATTTGACCCCCTTCATCAATAATAGATCCTTCATTGAGTTCAACACCTGACAGGTTAAAAATCACGTCGTTGCTACCACAATTCTTTATTCGACCCCCTTCATCAATAATAGATCCTTCATTGAGTTCAAAACCTGACAGGTTAAAAATCACGTCGTTGCTACCACAATTCTTTATTCGACCCCCTTCATCAATAATAGATCCTTCATTGAGTTCAACACCTGACAGGTTAAAAATCACGTCGTTGCTACCACAATTCTTCATTCGACCCCCTTCATCAATAATAGATCCTTCGTTGAGTTCAACACCTGACAGGTTAAAAAATCACATCGTTGCTACCACAATTCTTTATTCGACCCCCTTCATCAATAATACATCCTTCATTGAGTTCAACACCTGACAGGTTAACAAATCACGTCGTTGCTACCACAATTCTTTATTCGACCCCCTTCATCAATAATAGATCCTTCATTGAGTTCAACACCTGACAGGTTAACAAATCACGTCGTTGCTACCACAATTCTTTATTCGACCTCCTTCATCAATAATAGATTCTTCATTGAGTTCAACACCTGACAGGTTAAAAATCACGTCGTTGCTACCACAATTCTTTATTCGACCCCCTTCATCAATAATAGATCCTTCATTGAGTTCAACACCTGACAGGTTAACAAATCACGTCGTTGCTACCACAATTCTTTATTCGACCCCCTTCATCAATAATAGATCCTTCATTGAGTTCAACACCTGACAGGTTAAAAAATCACGTCGTTGCTACCACAATGCTTTATTCAACCTCCTTCATCAATAATAGATCCTTCATTGAGTTCAACACCTGACAGGTTAAAAATCACGTCGTTGCTACCACAATTCTTTATTCGACCTCCTTCATCAATAATAGATCCTTCATTGAGTTCAACACCTGACAGGTTAAAAATCACGTCGTTGCTACCACAATTCTTTATTCGACCCCCTTCATCAATAATAGATCCTTCATTGAGTTCAACACCTGACAGGTTAAAAATCACGTCGTTGCTACCACAATTCTTTATTCGACCCCCTTCATCAATAATAGATCCTTCGTTGAGTTCAACACCTGAGAGGTTAACAAATCACGTCGTTGCTACCACAATTCTTTATTCGACCTCCTTCATCAATAATAGATCCTTCATTGAGTTCAACACCTGACAGGTTAAAAATCACGTCGTTGCTACCACAATTCTTTATTCGACCCCCTTCATCAATAATAGATCCTTCGTTGAGTTCAACATCTGACAGGTTAACAAATCACGTCGTTGCTACCACAATTCTTTATTCGACCCCCTTCATCAATAATAGATCCTTCATTGAGTTCAACACCTGACAGGTTAAAAATCACGTCGTTGCTGCCACAATTCTTTATTCGACCCCCTTCATCAATAATAGATCCTTCGTTGAGTTCAACATCTGACAGGTTAAAAAATCACGTCGTTGCTACCACAATTCTTTATTCGACCCCCTTCATCAATAATAGATCCTTCGTTGAGTTCAACATCTGACAGGTTAAAAATCACGTCGTTGCTACCACAATTCTTTATTCGACCCCCTTCATCAATAATAGATCCTTCGTTGAGTTCAACATCTGACAGGTTAAAAAATCACGTCGTTGCTACCACAATTCTTTATTCGACCCCCTTCATCAATAATAGATCCTTCGTTGAGTTCAACATCTGACAGGTTAAAAAATCACGTCGTTGCTCCCACAATTCTTTATTCGACCCCCTTCATCAATAATAGATCCTTCGTTGAGTTCAACATCTGACAGGTTACAAAATAACGTCGTTGCTACCACAATTCTTTATTCGACCCCCTTCATCAATAATAGATCCTTCGTTGAGTTCAACATCTGACAGGTTAAAAATCACGTCGTTGCTACTACAATTCTTTATTCGACCTCCTTCATCAATAATAGATCCTTCATTGAGTTCAACATCTGACAGGTTAAAAAATCACGTCGTTGCTACCACAATTCTTTATTCGACCCCCTTCATCAATAATAGATCCTTCATTGAGTTCAACACCTGACAGGTTAAAAAATCACGTCGTTGCTACCACAATTCTTTATTCGACCCCCTTCATCAATAATAGATCCTTCATTGAGTTCAACACCTGACAGGTTAAAAAATCACGTCGTTGCTACCACAATTCTTTATTCGACCCCCTTCATCAATAATAGATCCTTCATTGAGTTCAACACCTGACAGGTTAAAAAATCACGTCGTTGCTACCACAATTCTTTATTCGACCCCCTTCATCTATAATAGATCTTTCGTTGAGTTCAACATCTGACAGGTTAAAAAATCACGTCGTTGCTACCACAATTCTTTATTCGACCCCCTTCATCAATAATAGATCCTACGTTGAGTTCAACACCTGACAGGTTAAAAAATCACGTCTTTGCTACCACAATTCTTTATTTGACCCCCTTCATCAATAATAGATCCTTCGTTGAGTTCAACACCTGACAGGTTAAAAAATCACGTCGTTGCTACCACAATTCTTTATTCGACCCCTTCATCAATAATAGATCCTTCGTTGAATTCAACACCTGACAGGTTAAAAATCACGTCGTTGCTACCACAATTCTTTATTCGACACCCTTCATCAATAATAGATCCTTCATTGAGTTCAACACCTGACAGGTTAAAAATCACGTCGTTGCTACCACAATTCTTTATTCGACCGCCTTCATCAATAATAGATCCTTCGTTGAGTTCAACACCTGACAGCTTAAAAATCACGTCGTTGCTACCACAATTCTTTATTCGACACCCTTCATCAATAATAGATCCTTCATTGAGTTCAACACCTGACAGGTTAAAAATCACGTCGTTGCTACCACAATTCTTTATTCGACCGCCTTCATCAATAATAGATCCTTCGTTGAGTTCAACACCTGACAGGTTAAAAATCACGTCGTTGCTACCACAATTCTTTATTCGACACCCTTCATCAATAATAGATCCTTCATTGAGTTCAACACCTGACAGGTTAAAAATCACGTCGTTGCTACCACAATTCTTTATTCGACCCCCTTCATCAATAATAGATCCTTCGTTGAGTTCAACATCTGACAGGTTAAAAAATCACGTCGTTGCTACCACAATTCTTTATTCGACCCCCTTCATCAATAATAGATCCTTCGTTGAGTTCAACATCTGACAGGTTAAAAAATCACGTCGTTGCTACCACAATTCTTTATTCGACACCCTTCATCAATAATAGATCCTTCGTTGAGTTCAACATCTGACAGGTTAAAAAATCACGTCGTTGCTACCACAATTCTTTATTCGACCCCCTTCATCAATAATAGATCCTTCGTTGAGTTCAACATCTGACAGGTTAAAAAATCACGTCGTTGCTACCACAATACTTTATTCGACACCCTTCATCAATAATAGATCCTTCATTGAGTTCAACACCTGACAGGTTAAAAATCACGTCGTTGCTACCACAATACTTTATTCGACCGCCTTCATCAATAATAGATCCTTCGTTGAGTTCAACACCTGATAGGTAAAAAATCACGTCGTTGCTACCACAATTCTTTATTCGACACCCTTCATCAATAATAGATCCTTCATTGAGTTCAACATCTGACAGGTTAAAAAATCACGTCGTTGCTACTACAATTCTTTATTCGACCCCCTTCATCAATAATAGATCTTTCGTTGAGTTCAACATCTGACAGGTTAAAAAATCACGTCGTTGCTACCACAATTCTTTATTCGACCCCCTTCATCAATAATAGATCCTACGTTGAGTTCAACACCTGACAGGTTAAAAAATCACGTCTTTGCTACCACAATTCTTTATTCGACCCCCTTCATCAATAATAGATCCTTCGTTGAGTTCAACACCTGACAGGTTAAAAAATCACGTCGTTGCTACCACAATTCTTTATTCGACCCCTTCATCAATAATAGATCCTTCGTTGAATTCAACACCTGACAGGTTAAAAATCACGTCGTTGCTACCACAATTCTTTATTCGACACCCTTCATCAATAATAGATCCTTCATTGAGTTCAACACCTGACAGGTTAAAAATCACGTCGTTGCTACCACAATTCTTTATTCGACCGCCTTCATCAATAATAGATCCTTCGTAGAGTTCAAAACCTGACAGCTTAAAAATCACGTCGTTGCTACCACAATTCTTTATTCGACACCCTTCATCAATAATAGATCCTTCATTGAGTTCAACACCTGACAGGTTAAAAATCACGTCGTTGCTACCACAATTCTTTATTCGACCGCCTTCATCAATAATAGATCCTTCGTTGAGTTCAACATCTGACAGGTTAAAAAATCACGTCGTTGCTACCACAATTCTTTATTCGACACCCTTCATCAATAATAGATCCTTCGTTGAGTTCAACATCTGACAGGTTAAAAAATCACGTCGTTGCTACCACAATTCTTTATTCGACCCCCTTCATCAATAATAGATCCTTCGTTGAGTTCAACATCTGACAGGTTAAAAAATCACGTCGTTGCTACCACAATTCTTTATTCGACACCCTTCATCAATAATAGATCCTTCATTGAGTTCAACACCTGACAGGTTAAAAATCACGTCGTTGCTACCACAATTCTTTATTCGACCGCCTTCATCAATAATAGATCCTTCGTTGAGTTCAACACCTGATAGGTAAAAAATCACGTCGTTGCTACCACAATTCTTTATTCGACACCCTTCATCAATAATAGATCCTTCATTGAGTTCAACATCTGACAGGTTAAAAAATCACGTCGTTGCTACTACAATTCTTTATTCGACCCCCTTCATCAATAATAGATCTTTCGTTGAGTTCAACATCTGACAGGTTAAAAAATCACGTCGTTGCTACCACAATTCTTTATTCGACCCCCTTCATCAATAATAGATCCTACGTTGAGTTCAACACCTGACAGGTTAAAAAATCACGTCTTTGCTACCACAATTCTTTATTCGACCCCCTTCATCAATAATAGATCCTTCGTTGAGTTCAACACCTGACAGGTTAAAAAATCACGTCGTTGCTACCACAATTCTTTATTCGACCCCTTCATCAATAATAGATCCTTCGTTGAATTCAACACCTGACAGGTTAAAAATCACGTCGTTGCTACCACAATTCTTTATTCGACACCCTTCATCAATAATAGATCCTTCATTGAGTTCAACACCTGACAGGTTAAAAATCACGTCGTTGCTACCACAATTCTTTATTCGACCGCCTTCATCAATAATAGATCCTTCGTAGAGTTCAACACCTGACAGCTTAAAAATCACGTCGTTGCTACCACAATTCTTTATTCGACACCCTTCATCAATAATAGATCCTTCATTGAGTTCAACACCTGACAGGTTAAAAATCACGTCGTTGCTACCACAATTCTTTATTCGACCGCCTTCATCAATAATAGATCCTTCGTTGAGTTCAACACCTGACAGGTTAAAAATCACGTCGTTGCTACCACAATTCTTTATTCGACACCCTTCATCAATAATAGATCCTTCATTGAGTTCAACACCTGACAGGTTAAAAATCACGTCGTTGCTACCACAATTCTTTATTCGACCGCCTTCATCAATAATAGATCCTTCGTTGAGTTCAACACCTGACAGGTTAAAAATCACGTCGTTGCTACCACAATTCTTTATTCGACACCCTTCATCAATAATAGATCCTTCATTGAGTTCAACACCTGACAGGTTAAAAATCACGTCGTTGCTACCACAATTCTTTATTCGACCCCCTTCATCAATAATAGATCCTTCGTTGAGTTCAACACCTGACAGGTTAAAAATCACGTCGTTGCTACCACAATTCTTTATTCGACCCCTTCATCAATAATAGATCCTTCGTTGAGTTCAACACCTGACAGGTTAAAAATCACGTCGTTGCTACCACAATTCTTTATTCGACACCCTTCATCAATAATAGATCCTTCATTGAGTTCAACACCTGACAGGTTAAAAAATCACGTCGTTGCTACCATAATTCTTTATTCGACCCCCTTCATCAATAATAGATCCTTCGTTGAGTTCAACATCTGACAGGTTAAAAAATCACGTCGTTGCTACCACAATTCTTTATTCGACCCCCTTCATCAATAATAGATCCTTCGTTGAGTTCAACACCTGACAGGTTAAAAATCACGTCGTTGCTACCACAATTCTTTATTCGACCCCTTCATCAATAATAGATCCTTCGTTGAGTTCAACATCTGACAGGTTAAAAAATCACGTCGTTGCTACCACAATTCTTTATTCGACAGCCTTCATCAATAATAGATCCTTCATTGAGTTCAACATCTGACAGGTTAAAAAATCACGTCGTTGCTACTACAATTCTTTATTCGACCCCCTTCATCAATAATAGATCCTTCGTTGAGTTCAACATCTGACAGGTTAAAAAATCACGTCGTTGCTACCACAATTCTTTATTCGACCCCCTTCATCAATAATAGATCCTTCGTTGAGTTCAACATCTGACAGGTTAAAAAATCACGTCGTTGCTACCACAATTCTTTATTCGACACCCTTCATCAATAATAGATCCTTCATTGAGTTCAACATCTGACAGGTTAAAAAATCACGTCGTTGCTACCACAATTCTTTATTCGACCCCCTTCATCAATAATAGATCCTTCGTTGAGTTCAACATCTGACAGGTTAAAAAATCACGTCGTTGCTACCACAATTCTTTATTCGACCCCCTTCATCAATAATAGATCCTTCGTTGAGTTCAACATCTGACAGGTTAAAAAATCACGTCGTTGCTACCACAATTCTTTATTCGACCCCCTTCATCAATAATAGATCCTTCGTTGAGTTCAACATCTGACAGGTTACAAAATAACGTCGTTGCTACCACAATTCTTTATTCGACCCCCTTCATCAATAATAGATCCTTCGTTGAGTTCAACATCTGACAGGTTAAAAATCACGTCGTTGCTACTACAATTCTTTATTCGACCTCCTTCATCAATAATAGATCCTTCATTGAGTTCAACATCTGACAGGTTAAAAAATCACGTCGTTGCTACCACAATTCTTTATTCGACCCCCTTCATCAATAATAGATCCTTCATTGAGTTCAACACCTGACAGGTTAAAAAATCACGTCGTTGCTACCACAATTCTTTATTCGACCCCCTTCATCAATAATAGATCCTTCATTGAGTTCAACACCTGACAGGTTAAAAAATCACGTCGTTGCTACCACAATTCTTTATTCGACCCCCTTCATCAATAATAGATCCTTCATTGAGTTCAACACCTGACAGGTTAAAAAATCACGTCGTTGCTACCACAATTCTTTATTCGACCCCCTTCATCTATAATAGATCTTTCGTTGAGTTCAACATCTGACAGGTTAAAAAATCACGTCGTTGCTACCACAATTCTTTATTCGACCCCCTTCATCAATAATAGATCCTACGTTGAGTTCAACACCTGACAGGTTAAAAAATCACGTCTTTGCTACCACAATTCTTTATTCGACCCCCTTCATCAATAATAGATCCTTCGTTGAGTTCAACACCTGACAGGTTAAAAAATCACGTCGTTGCTACCACAATTCTTTATTCGACCCCTTCATCAATAATAGATCCTTCGTTGAATTCAACACCTGACAGGTTAAAAATCACGTCGTTGCTACCACAATTCTTTATTCGACACCCTTCATCAATAATAGATCCTTCATTGAGTTCAACACCTGACAGGTTAAAAATCACGTCGTTGCTACCACAATTCTTTATTCGACCGCCTTCATCAATAATAGATCCTTCGTTGAGTTCAACACCTGACAGCTTAAAAATCACGTCGTTGCTACCACAATTCTTTATTCGACACCCTTCATCAATAATAGATCCTTCATTGAGTTCAACACCTGACAGGTTAAAAATCACGTCGTTGCTACCACAATTCTTTATTCGACCGCCTTCATCAATAATAGATCCTTCGTTGAGTTCAACACCTGACAGGTTAAAAATCACGTCGTTGCTACCACAATTCTTTATTCGACACCCTTCATCAATAATAGATCCTTCATTGAGTTCAACACCTGACAGGTTAAAAATCACGTCGTTGCTACCACAATTCTTTATTCGACCCCCTTCATCAATAATAGATACTTCGTTGAGTTCAACACCTGACAGGTTAAAAATCACGTCGTTGCTACCACAATTCTTTATTCGACCCCTTCATCAATAATAGATCCTTCGTTGAGTTCAACACCTGACAGGTTAAAAATCACGTCGTTGCTACCACAATTCTTTATTCGACACCCTTCATCAATAATAGATCCTTCATTGAGTTCAACACCTGACAGGTTAAAAAATCACGTCGTTGCTACCATAATTCTTTATTCGACCCCCTTCATCAATAATAGATCCTTCGTTGAGTTCAACATCTGACAGGTTAAAAAATCACGTCGTTGCTACCACAATTCTTTATTCGACCCCCTTCATCAATAATAGATCCTTCGTTGAGTTCAACACCTGACAGGTTAAAAATCACGTCGTTGCTACCACAATTCTTTATTCGACCCCTTCATCAATAATAGATCCTTCGTTGAGTTCAACATCTGACAGGTTAAAAAATCACGTCGTTGCTACCACAATTCTTTATTCGACACCCTTCATCAATAATAGATCCTTCATTGAGTTCAACATCTGACAGGTTAAAAAATCACGTCGTTGCTACTACAATTCTTTATTCGACCCCCTTCATCAATAATAGATCCTTCGTTGAGTTCAACATCTGACAGGTTAAAAAATCACGTCGTTGCTACCACAATTCTTTATTCGACCCCCTTCATCAATAATAGATCCTTCGTTGAGTTCAACATCTGACAGGTTAAAAAATCACGTCGTTGCTACCACAATTCTTTATTCGACACCCTTCATCAATAATAGATCCTTCATTGAGTTCAACATCTGACAGGTTAAAAAATCACGTCGTTGCTACCACAATTCTTTATTCGACCCCCTTCATCAATAATAGATCCTTCGTTGAGTTCAACATCTGACAGGTTTAAAAATCACGTCGTTGCTACCACAATTCTTTATTCGACCCCCTTCATCAATAATAGATCCTTCGTTGAGTTCAACATCTGACAGGTTAAAAAATCACGTCGTTGCTACCACAATTCTTTATTCGACACCCTTCATCAATAATAGATCCTTCGTTGAGTTCAACATCTGACAGGTTAAAAAATCACGTCGTTGCTACCACAATTCTTTATTCGACACCCTTCATCAATAATAGATCCTTCATAGAGTTCAACATCTGACAGGTTAAAAAATCACGTCGTTGCTACTACAATTCTTTATTCGACCCCCTTCATCAATAATAGATCCTTCGTTGAGTTCAACACCTGACAGGTTAAAAATCACGTCGTTGCTACCACAATTCTTTATTCGACCCCCTTCATCAATAATAGATCTTTCGTTGAGTTCAACATCTGACAGGTTAAAAAATCACGTCGTTGCTACCACAATTCTTTATTCGACCCCCTTCATCAATAATAGATCCTACGTTGAGTTCAACACCTGACAGGTTAAAAAATCACGTCTTTGCTACCACAATTCTTTATTCGACCCCCTTCATCAATAATAGATCCTTCGTTGAGTTCAACATCTGACAGGTTAAAAAATCACGTCGTTGCTACCACAATTCTTTATTCGACCCCCTTCATCAATAATAGATCTTTCGTTGAGTTCAACATCTGACAGGTTAAAAAATCACGTCGTTGCTACCACAATTCTTTATTCGAACCCCTTCATCAATAATAGATCCTTCGTTGAGTTCAACACCTGACAGGTTAAAAAATCACGTCTTTGCTACCACAATTCTTTATTCGACCCCCTTCATCAATAATAGATCCTTCGTTAAATTCAACACCTGACAGGTTAAAAATCACGTCGTTGCTACCACAATTCTTTATTCAACACCCTTCATCAATAATAGATCCTTCATTGAGTTCAACACCTGACAGGTTAAAAATCACGTCGTTGCTACCACAATTCTTTATTCGACCGCCTTCATCAATAATAGATCCTTCGTTGAGTTCAACACCTGACAGCTTAAAAATCACGTCGTTGCTACCACAATTCTTTATTCGACACCCTTCATCAATAATAGATCCTTCATTGAGTTCAACACCTGACAGGTTAAAAATCACGTCGTTGCTACCACAATTCTTTATTCGACCGCCTTCATCAATAATAGATCCTTCGTTGAGTTCAACACCTGACAGGTTAAAAATCACGTCGTTGCTACCACAATTCTTTATTCGACACCCTTCATCAATAATAGATCCTTCATTGAGTTCAACACCTGACAGGTTAAAAATCACGTCGTTGCTACCACAATTCTTTATTCGACCCCCTTCATCAATAATAGATACTTCGTTGAGTTCAACACCTGACAGGTTAAAAATCACGTCGTTGCTACCACAATTCTTTATTCGACCCCTTCATCAATAATAGATCCTTCGTTGAGTTCAACACCTGACAGGTTAAAAATCACGTCGTTGCTACCACAATTCTTTATTCGACACCCTTCATCAATAATAGATCCTTCATTGAGTTCAACACCTGACAGGTTAAAAAATCACGTCGTTGCTACCATAATTCTTTATTCGACCCCCTTCATCAATAATAGATCCTTCGTTGAGTTCAACATCTGACAGGTTAAAAAATCACGTCGTTGCTACCACAATTCTTTATTCGACCCCCTTCATCAATAATAGATCCTTCGTTGAGTTCAACACCTGACAGGTTAAAAATCACGTCGTTGCTACCACAATTCTTTATTCGACCCCTTCATCAATAATAGATCCTTCGTTGAGTTCAACATCTGACAGGTTAAAAAATCACGTCGTTGCTACCACAATTCTTTATTCGACACCCTTCATCAATAATAGATCCTTCATTGAGTTCAACATCTGACAGGTTAAAAAATCACGTCGTTGCTACTACAATTCTTTATTCGACCCCCTTCATCAATAATAGATCCTTCGTTGAGTTCAACATCTGACAGGTTAAAAAATCACGTCGTTGCTACCACAATTCTTTATTCGACCCCCTTCATCAATAATAGATCCTTCGTTGAGTTCAACATCTGACAGGTTAAAAAATCACGTCGTTGCTACCACAATTCTTTATTCGACACCCTTCATCAATAATAGATCCTTCATTGAGTTCAACATCTGACAGGTTAAAAAATCACGTCGTTGCTACCACAATTCTTTATTCGACCCCCTTCATCAATAATAGATCCTTCGTTGAGTTCAACATCTGACAGGTTTAAAAATCACGTCGTTGCTACCACAATTCTTTATTCGACCCCCTTCATCAATAATAGATCCTTCGTTGAGTTCAACATCTGACAGGTTAAAAAATCACGTCGTTGCTACCACAATTCTTTATTCGACACCCTTCATCAATAATAGATCCTTCGTTGAGTTCAACATCTGACAGGTTAAAAAATCACGTCGTTGCTACCACAATTCTTTATTCGACACCCTTCATCAATAATAGATCCTTCATTGAGTTCAACATCTGACAGGTTAAAAAATCACGTCGTTGCTACTACAATTCTTTATTCGACCCCCTTCATCAATAATAGATCCTTCGTTGAGTTCAACACCTGACAGGTTAAAAATCACGTCGTTGCTACCACAATTCTTTATTCGACCCCCTTCATCAATAATAGATCTTTCGTTGAGTTCAACATCTGACAGGTTAAAAAATCACGTCGTTGCTACCACAATTCTTTATTCGACCCCCTTCATCAATAATAGATCCTACGTTGAGTTCAACACCTGACAGGTTAAAAAATCACGTCTTTGCTACCACAATTCTTTATTCGACCCCCTTCATCAATAATAGATCCTTCGTTGAGTTCAACATCTGACAGGTTAAAAAATCACGTCGTTGCTACCACAATTCTTTATTCGACCCCCTTCATCAATAATAGATCTTTCGTTGAGTTCAACATCTGACAGGTTAAAAAATCACGTCGTTGCTACCACAATTCTTTATTCGAACCCCTTCATCAATAATAGATCCTTCGTTGAGTTCAACACCTGACAGGTTAAAAAATCACGTCTTTGCTACCACAATTCTTTATTCGACCCCCTTCATCAATAATAGATCCTTCGTTAAATTCAACACCTGACAGGTTAAAAATCACGTCGTTGCTACCACAATTCTTTATTCGACACCCTTCATCAATAATAGATCCTTCATTGAGTTCAACACCTGACAGGTTAAAAATCACGTCGTTGCTACCACAATTCTTTATTCGACCGCCTTCATCAATAATAGATCCTTCGTTGAGTTCAACACCTGACAGCTTAAAAATCACGTCGTTGCTACCACAATTCTTTATTCGACACCCTTCATCAATAATAGATCCTTCATTGAGTTCAACACCTGACAGGTTAAAAATCACGTCGTTGCTACCACAATTCTTTATTCGACCGCCTTCATCAATAATAGATCCTTCGTTGAGTTCAACACCTGACAGGTTAAAAATCACGTCGTTGCTACCACAATTCTTTATTCGACACCCTTCATCAATAATAGATCCTTCATTGAGTTCAACACCTGACAGGTTAAAAATCACGTCGTTGCTACCACAATTCTTTATTCGACCCCCTTCATCAATAATAGATACTTCGTTGAGTTCAACACCTGACAGGTTAAAAATCACGTCGTTGCTACGACAATTCTTTATTCGACCCCTTCATCAATAATAGATCCTTCGTTGAGTTCAACACCTGACAGGTTAAAAATCACGTCGTTGCTACCACAATTCTTTATTCGACACCCTTCATCAATAATAGATCCTTCGTTGAGTTCAACACCTGACAGGTTAAAAAATCACGTCGTTGCTACCATAATTCTTTATTCGACCCCCTTCATCAATAATAGATCCTTCGTTGATTTCAACATCTGACAGGTTAAAAAATCACGTCGTTGCTACCACAATTCTTTATTCGACCCCCTTCATCAATAATAGATCCTTCGTTGAGTTCAACACCTGACAGGTTAAAAATCACGTCGTTGCTACCACAATTCTTTATTCGACCCCTTCATCAATAATAGATCCTTCGTTGAGTTCAACATCTGACAGGTTAAAAAATCACGTCGTTGCTACCACAATTCTTTATTCGACACCCTTCATCAATAATAGATCCTTCATTGAGTTCAACATCTGACAGGTTAAAAAATCACGTCGTTGCTACTACAATTCTTTATTCGACCCCCTTCATCAATAATAGATCCTTCGTTGAGTTCAACATCTGACAGGTTAAAAAATCACGTCGTTGCTACCACAATTCTTTATTCGACCCCCTTCATCAATAATAGATCCTTCGTTGAGTTCAACATCTGACAGGTTAAAAAATCACGTCGTTGCTACCACAATTCTTTATTCGACACCCTTCATCAATAATAGATCCTTCATTGAGTTCAACATCTGACAGGTTAAAAAATCACGTCGTTGCTACCACAATTCTTTATTCGACCGCCTTCATCAATAATAGATCCTTCGTTGAGTTCAACATCTGACAGGTTAAAAAATCACGTCGTTGCTACCACAATTCTTTATTCGACACCCTTCATCAATAATAGATCCTTCGTTGAGTTCAACATCTGACAGGTTAAAAAATCACGTCGTTGCTACCACAATTCTTTATTCGAAACCCTTCATCAATAATAGATCCTTCATTGAGTTCAACATCTGACAGGTTAAAAAATCACGTCGTTGCTACTACAATTCTTTATTCGACCCCCTTCATCAATAATAGATCCTTCGTTGAGTTCAACACCTGACAGGTTAAAAATCACGTCGTTGCTACCACAATTCTTTATTCGACCCCCTTCATCAATAATAGATCTTTCGTTGAGTTCAACATCTGACAGGTTAAAAAATCACGTCGTTGCTACCACAATTCTTTATTCGACCCCTTCATCAATAATAGATCCTTCGTTGAGTTCAACATCTGACAGGTTAAAAAATCACGTCGTTGCTACCACAATTCTTTATTCGACACCCTTCATCAATAATAGATCCTTCATTGAGTTCAACATCTGACAGGTTAAAAAATCACGTCGTTGCTACTACAATTCTTTATTCGACCCCCTTCATCAATAATAGATCCTTCGTTGAGTTCAACATCTGACAGGTTAAAAAATCACGTCGTTGCTACCACAATTCTTTATTCGACCCCCTTCATCAATAATAGATCCTTCGTTGAGTTCAACATCTGACAGGTTAAAAAATCACGTCGTTGCTACCACAATTCTTTATTCGACACCCTTCATCAATAATAGATCCTTCATTGAGTTCAACATCTGACAGGTTAAAAAATCACGTCGTTGCTACCACAATTCTTTATTCGACCCCCTTCATCAATAATAGATCCTTCGTTGAGTTCAACATCTGACAGGTTTAAAAATCACGTCGTTGCTACCACAATTCTTTATTCGACCCCCTTCATCAATAATAGATCCTTCGTTGAGTTCAACATCTGACAGGTTAAAAAATCACGTCGTTGCTACCACAATTCTTTATTCGACACCCTTCATCAATAATAGATCCTTCGTTGAGTTCAACATCTGACAGGTTAAAAAATCACGTCGTTGCTACCACAATTCTTTATTCGACACCCTTCATCAATAATAGATCCTTCATTGAGTTCAACATCTGACAGGTTAAAAAATCACGTCGTTGCTACTACAATTCTTTATTCGACCCCCTTCATCAATAATAGATCCTTCGTTGAGTTCAACACCTGACAGGTTAAAAATCACGTCGTTGCTACCACAATTCTTTATTCGACCCCCTTCATCAATAATAGATCTTTCGTTGAGTTCAACATCTGACAGGTTAAAAAATCACGTCGTTGCTACCACAATTCTTTATTCGACCCCCTTCATCAATAATAGATCCTACGTTGAGTTCAACACCTGACAGGTTAAAAAATCACGTCTTTGCTACCACAATTCTTTATTCGACCCCCTTCATCAATAATAGATCCTTCGTTGAGTTCAACATCTGACAGGTTAAAAAATCACGTCGTTGCTACCACAATTCTTTATTCGACCCCCTTCATCAATAATAGATCTTTCGTTGAGTTCAACATCTGACAGGTTAAAAAATCACGTCGTTGCTACCACAATTCTTTATTCGAACCCCTTCATCAATAATAGATCCTTCGTTGAGTTCAACACCTGACAGGTTAAAAAATCACGTCTTTGCTACCACAATTCTTTATTCGACCCCCTTCATCAATAATAGATCCTTCGTTAAATTCAACACCTGACAGGTTAAAAATCACGTCGTTGCTACCACAATTCTTTATTCGACACCCTTCATCAATAATAGATCCTTCATTGAGTTCAACACCTGACAGGTTAAAAATCACGTCGTTGCTACCACAATTCTTTATTCGACCGCCTTCATCAATAATAGATCCTTCGTTGAGTTCAACACCTGACAGCTTAAAAATCACGTCGTTGCTACCACAATTCTTTATTCGACACCCTTCATCAATAATAGATCCTTCATTGAGTTCAACACCTGACAGGTTAAAAATCACGTCGTTACTACCACAATTCTTTATTCGACCGCCTTCATCAATAATAGATCCTTCGTTGAGTTCAACACCTGACAGGTTAAAAATCACGTCGTTGCTACCACAATTCTTTATTCGACACCCTTCATCAATAATAGATCCTTCATTGAGTTCAACACCTGACAGGTTAAAAATCACGTCGTTGCTACCACAATTCTTTATTCGACCCCCTTCATCAATAATAGATACTTCGTTGAGTTCAACACCTGACAGGTTAAAAATCACGTCGTTGCTACGACAATTCTTTATTCGACCCCTTCATCAATAATAGATCCTTCGTTGAGTTCAACACCTGACAGGTTAAAAATCACGTCGTTGCTACCACAATTCTTTATTCGACACCCTTCATCAATAATAGATCCTTCGTTGAGTTCAACACCTGACAGGTTAAAAAATCACGTCGTTGCTACCATAATTCTTTATTCGACCCCCTTCATCAATAATAGATCCTTCGTTGATTTCAACATCTGACAGGTTAAAAAATCACGTCGTTGCTACCACAATTCTTTATTCGACCCCCTTCATCAATAATAGATCCTTCGTTGAGTTCAACACCTGACAGGTTAAAAATCACGTCGTTGCTACCACAATTCTTTATTCGACCCCTTCATCAATAATAGATCCTTCGTTGAGTTCAACATCTGACAGGTTAAAAAATCACGTCGTTGCTACCACAATTCTTTATTCGACACCCTTCATCAATAATAGATCCTTCATTGAGTTCAACATCTGACAGGTTAAAAAATCACGTCGTTGCTACTACAATTCTTTATTCGACCCCCTTCATCAATAATAGATCCTTCGTTGAGTTCAACATCTGACAGGTTAAAAAATCACGTCGTTGCTACCACAATTCTTTATTCGACCCCCTTCATCAATAATAGATCCTTCGTTGAGTTCAACATCTGACAGGTTAAAAAATCACGTCGTTGCTACCACAATTCTTTATTCGACACCCTTCATCAATAATAGATCCTTCATTGAGTTCAACATCTGACAGGTTAAAAAATCACGTCGTTGCTACCACAATTCTTTATTCGACCGCCTTCATCAATAATAGATCCTTCGTTGAGTTCAACATCTGACAGGTTAAAAAATCACGTCGTTGCTACCACAATTCTTTATTCGACACCCTTCATCAATAATAGATCCTTCGTTGAGTTCAACATCTGACAGGTTAAAAAATCACGTCGTTGCTACCACAATTCTTTATTCGAAACCCTTCATCAATAATAGATCCTTCATTGAGTTCAACATCTGACAGGTTAAAAAATCACGTCGTTGCTACTACAATTCTTTATTCGACCCCCTTCATCAATAATAGATCCTTCGTTGAGTTCAACACCTGACAGGTTAAAAATCACGTCGTTGCTACCACAATTCTTTATTCGACCCCCTTCATCAATAATAGATCTTTCGTTGAGTTCAACATCTGACAGGTTAAAAAATCACGTCGTTGCTACCACAATTCTTTATTCGACCCCCTTCATCAATAATAGATCCTACGTTGAGTTCAACACCTGACAGGTTAAAAAATCACGTCTTTGCTACCACAATTCTTTATTCGACCCCCTTCATCAATAATAGATCCTTCGTTGAGTTCAACATCTGGCAGGTTAAAAAATCACGTCGTTGCTACCACAATTCTTTATTCGACCCCCTTCATCAATAATAGATCTTTCGTTGAGTTCAACATCTGACAGGTTAAAAAATCACGTCGATGCTACCACAATTCTTTATTCGACCCCCTTCATCAATAATAGATCCTTCGTTGAGTTCAACACCTGACAGGTTAAAAAATCACGTCTTTGCTACCACAATTCTTTATTCGACCCCCTTCATCAATAATAGATCCTTCGTTGAGTTCAACACCTGACAGGTTAAAAAATTACGTCGTTGCTACCACAATTCTTTATTCGACCCCTTCATCAATAATAGATCCTTCGTTGAGTTCAACACCTGACAGGTTAAAAATCACGTCGTTGCTACCACAATTCTTTATTCGACACCCTTCATCAATAATAGATCCTTCGTTGAGTTCAACACCTGACAGCTTAAAAATCACGTCGTTGCTACCACAATTCTTTATTCGACACCCTTCATCAATAATAGATCCTTCATTGAGTTCAACACCTGACAGGTTAAAAATCACGTCGTTGCTACCACAATTCTTTATTCGACCGCCTTCATCAATAATAGATCCTTCGTTGAGTTCAACACCTGATAGGTTAAAAATCACGTCGTTGCTACCACAATTCTTTATTCGACACCCTTCATCAATAATAGATCCTTCATTGAGTTCAACACCTGACAGGTTAAAAATCACGTCGTTGCTACTACAATTCTTTATTCGACCGCCTTCATCAATAATAGATCCTTCGTTGAGTTCAACACCTGACAGGTTAAAAATCACGTCGTTGCTACCACAATTCTTTATTCGACACCCTTCATCAATAATAGATCCTTCATTGAGTTCAACACCTGACAGGTTAAAAATCACGTCGTTGCTACCACAATTCTTTATTCGACCGCCTTCATCAATAATAGATCCTTCGTTGAGTTCAACACCTGATAGGTTAAAAATCACGTCGTTGCTACCACAATTCTTTATTCGACACCCTTCATCAATAATAGATCCTTCATTGAGTTCAACACCTGACAGGTTAAAAATCACGTCGTTGCTACCACAATTCTTTATTCGACCCCCTTCATCAATAATAGATCCTTCGTTGAGTTCAACACCTGACAGGTTAAAAATCACGTCGTTGCTACCACAATTCTTTATTCGACCCCTTCATCAATAATAGATCCTTCGTTGAGTTCAACACCTGACAGGTTAAAAATCACGTCGTTGCTACCACAATTCTTTATTCGACACCCTTCATCAATAATAGATCCTTCATTGAGTTCAACACCTGACAGGTTAAAAAATCACGTCGTTGCTACCATAATTCTTTATTCGACCCCCTTCATCAATAATAGATCCTTCGTTGAGTTCAACATCTGACAGGTTAAAAAATCACGTCGTTGCTACCACAATTCTTTATTCGACCCCCTTCATCAATAATAGATCCTTCGTTGAGTTCAACACCTGACAGGTTAAAAATCACGTCGTTGCTACCACAATTCTTTATTCGACCCCTTCATCAATAATAGATCCTTCGTTGAGTTCAACATCTGACAGGTTAAAAAATCACGTCGTTGCTACCACAATTCTTTATTCGACACCCTTCATCAATAATAGATCCTTCATTGAGTTCAACACCTGACAGGTTAAAAAATCACGTCGTTGCTACCACAATTCTTTATTCGACCCCCTTCATCAATAATAGATCCTTCATTGAGTTCAACACCTGACAGGTTAAAAAATCACGTCGTTGCTACCATAATTCTTTATTCGACCCCCTTCATCAATAATAGATCCTTCGTTGAGTTCAACATCTGACAGGTTAAAAAATCACGTCGTTGCTACCACAATTCTTTATTCGACCCCTTCATCAATAATAGATCCTTCGTTGAGTTCAACATCTGACAGGTTAAAAAATCACGTCGTTGCTACCACAATTCTTTATTCGACCCCCTACATCAATAATAGATCCTTCGTTGAGTTCAACACCTGACAGGTTAAAAATCACGTCGTTGCTACCACAATTCTTTATTCGACCCCTTCATCAATAATAGATCCTTCGTTGAGTTCAACATCTGACAGGTTAAAAAATCACGTCGTTGCTACCACAATTCTTTATTCGACACCCTTCATCAATAATAGATCCTTCATTGAGTTCAACACCTGACAGGTTAAAAAATCACGTCTTTGCTACCACAATTCTTTATTCGACCCCCTTCATCAATAATAGATCCTTCGTTGAGTTCAACACCTGACAGGTTAAAAATCACCTCGTTGCTACCACAATTCTTTATTCGACACCCTTCATCAATAATAGATCCTTCATTGAGTTCAACACCTGACAGGTTAAAAAATCACGTCGTTGCTACCACAATTCTTTATTCGACCCCCTTCATCAATAATAGATCCTTCATTGAGTTCAACACCTGACAGGTTAAAAAATCACGTCGTTGCTACCATAATTCTTTATTCGACCCCCTTCATCAATAATAGATCCTTCATTGAGTTCAACACCTGACAGGTTAAAAAATCACGTCGTTGCTACCACAATTCTTTATTCGACCCCCTTCATCAATAATAGATCCTTCATTGAGTTCAACAGCTGACAGGTTAAAAAATCACGTCGTTGCTACCACAATTCTTTATTCGACCCCCTTCATCAATAATAGATCCTTCGTTGAGTTCAACACCTGACAGGTTAAAATTCACGTCGTTGCTACCACAATTCTTTATTCGACCCCTTCATCAATAATAGATCCTTCGTTGAGTTCAACACCTGACAGGTTAAAAATCACGTCGTTGCTACCACAATTCTTTATTCGACCCCTTCATCAATAATAGATCCTTCATTGAGTTCAACACCTGACAGGTTAAAAATCACGTCGTTGCTACCACAATTCTTTATTCGACCTCCTTCATCAATAATAGATCCTTCATTCAGTTCAACACCTGACAGGTTAAAAAATCACGTCGTTGCTACCACAATTCTTTATTCGACCTCCTTCATCAATAATAGATCCTTCGTTGAGTTCAACACCTGACAGGTTAACAAATCACGTCGTTGCTACCATAATTCTTTATTCGACCCCCTTCATCAATAATAGATCCTTCGTTGAGTTCAACACCTGACAGGTTAAAAAATCACGTCGTTGCTACCATAATTCTTTATTCGACCTCCTTCATCAATAATAGATCCTTCATTGAGTTCAACACCTGACAGGTTAAAAAATCACGTCGTTGCTACCACAATTCTTTATTCGACCCCCTTCATCAATAATAGATCCTTCGTTGAGTTCAACACCTGACAGGTTAAAAATCTCGTCGTTGCTACCTCTATTCTTTATTCGATCCCCTTCATCAATAATAGATCCTTCATTGAGTTCAACACCTGACAGGTTAAAAATCACGTCGTTGCTACCACAATTCTTTATTCGACCTCCTTCATCAATAATAGATCATTCGTTGAGTTCAACACCTGACACGTTAAAAAATCACGTCGTTGCTACCACAATTCTTTATTCGACCCCCTTCATCAATAATAGATCCTTCATTGAGTTCAACACCTGACAGGTTAACAAATCACGTCGTTGCTACCACAACTCTTTATTCGACCCCCTTCATCAATAATAGATCCTTCATTGAGTTCAACACCTGACAGGTTAAAAAATCACGTCGTTGCTACCACAATTCTTTATTCGACCCCCTTCATCAATAATAGATCCTTCATTGAGTTCAACACCTGACAGGTTAAAAATCACGTCGTTGCTACCACAATTCTTTATTCGACCCCCTTCATCAATAATAGATCCTTCGTTGAGTTCAACATCTGACAGGTTAAAAAATCACGTCGTTGCTACCACAACTCTTTATTCGACCCACTTCATCAATAATAGATCCTTCATTGAGTTCAACACCTGACAGGTTAAAAAATCTCGTCGTTCCTACCTCTATTCTTTATTCGATCCTCTTCATCAATAATCGATATTTCATTGTGTTCAACACCTGACAGTTTAACAAATCACATCGTTGCTACCATAATTTTTTATTCGAACCCTTCATCAATAATAGATCATTCGTTACTACGAACTGAGTGTAACTCCTGACAGGTTAAAATATTTATTAAGCCGAATCTTTTATTTATTCTTTGATTTTAGTTTACGTATTTTGCGCCGCTGTTTTCACTAATCTCCTCCATCTTACAACTCTCGTTCCTAGTGACATTCAAGGCAGAACAGAGTAATGGATATGCTGGTTCGTTTTGCGTCGAGGATGTTAGGGTACCCGGTCTCTTCTCCCATAAGTTCATAGGCAATATCTACAAGGGAGCTAGTGGTTTGAAGTCACAGTTTTTCTCTCCATAGTGTGATCATGGTATGTGGAGGCCGTGTGCTGCCCAGATTAAATGTCTTATAGCCCTCTCGGCAGTACCGACAAGATACAAAGGGATACAGTCTATTACATTTTGGGACGGCTTGTCTGCAGGAATTTCTGCAAAGTCGTCAATGTTCACAGCCAGCCGCCTTCAGATCTCCACTCTTGGTTTTCTGCCTGGATTTACTTTCATGGTCTTTTCCGTGTTTGGGATATGACCGTAAAGTAGCGAAGGTTTCAGATTAGGGTTTTTCTTCCTTTAGGTCAAGTGTCACCAAACTACGGCTCGTGGGTCGCGATGTCACTTCATCCGGCCGGCCGCCACCATGTGCTACAAATAAGGCAAATTATAATTATTTATATAGATTTATCAATAGATTGTAGTTAAACGTGCTATGTAGAAAATATTAAAATAAATGTAAGTACAAATGCCAAAATTTGGCCAGTCTGATTTTTGCATTGGCAATGATATTGAGATTCAGATTGACTTGCAAGTGTCTTGTTAAAATAGAAGTAAAAAACGGAAAACTTATTGAATTTTTTCGCTGCTTACCTAATGCTGAGTTTTCAAAGTTGAAGAAATTTGCCTCTGACATATCATCAGTCTTTGGAACAACTTATGTCTGTGAGCAAACATTTTCATAAATAAAATATGTAAAATCAGTACACATCGAACGATGTTGATTGATGAACTTGTGAAAGCAGTTCTCTTGGTTGGATGTAGCAATTCTAAAACCAATACTGATTATATCTTTAAAGATAAATGCGAATTTCGAAAATTTCACTAACCTTTTTTGCTGCTTAGTTTGTGAGATTCGGATATGTGCGCACTGGAAGGGGGCGATATAATTATTTTATTGCTAATGTCGCCTTAGATAATTTTAATGTTTGTTGTCTTTATTTTTTATGCATCCAGTGTATTGTATTGAACAAGATGGTTATCCGGCCCTCGCTCGACAATCTCTTGGTTATTTGGCCCTCTGTGAAAAAAGTTTGGTTAACTCTACTTTAGATGGACTGTTTTCCAGGGATGTCGACCTTCAACTACCCGAGGATGAAAATTTTTTTCAATTAAATTTAAAATCCGCTAATTTTTTTGAGCTTCGGCAAAAAACGTCATATCTCTTTTAGTACAAAATACCATGTATCAAAATGCCATATTGCAGTGGGCGTTTACCGGACTCAACAATATTCTGCTACCTCACTACGGCTGTCACATTTCTCATTAAGCTAACATTAAGTAATGAAGTCGCCTACAGGGTTTCTCAACCATACCTGGTCATAATCATGCTTAGCGTGTCTAGGGCAAGTAGGCTTGGCATAACCTATCCAAGTCCAGCTCAAACCACAGTCGATATTCTCCAACAGGGCTCGGCTTGGTCGCAGACATGTGGCAGGTTATTCCATCGAGCCCTGGCCGTTGACTTAAATCTAGGAAGCTCTCCGACCGCAGATGCCGTGCCATCATCGCAACGGCTGCACACATAGTTGTTGAGCCCAGTCTACCTCATTGGGCTGGACTTTTAAAAAAATCCTGCTGGGTGTCTAGTTACCCTCTTCACCAGAAAGATCCTGGTGGGGTAAGCGATGATCTGATCATACGGCAAGTAGTTATTTGCAGTCATGACCTGACATAAGGCCACTTTATCATTGACATTGCAATATGGGGTTCCCAAATAGAAACACAAGTCACTCTGAACAATTATCTAGACTTCCTTATCTGTTTACTGATAAATAATCATTTAAATTAAAAATAGAAAAACCGTTCTCTGTGTTTGCATGTCCGCGTGCAGCAAAGTTCAAAGGTTGCAAAAATCCATCCCGCCAAAAAGAGGCAATAAGATAAAATTTAATTGGATTAAAAATTAAATTGGAAAATAAAACGGAGAAAAACTAGGAATTAAATTTCTGGAAAAGTGTATTAAAAAAAAACAAGAAAAAACGATTTAATCGAAAGAATGCAACGCTAAAAAGAATAGCAGCAGATGTAATTTGCTTCCTGATACAAGAGCTCGTTTCAAATCAGTTGTGTGTGCCAAGTTTTTGGTCTTGAGGCAGGAAGAGGAGGCGATAAAAGATTCCATTTTTTCTCTTTTGCTTTCTTTTCTTTATTTTGATTCACATTTCAGTTTTTATTTCCTTTCGTTTTCTTTCTTTTTTAATTTTTCATTCATTTTTCTTCATTATTCTTTATCATCGTGTCTATTCGGTTATTTCTTTCTTTCTTTCTTTTCTTTCTTTCTTTCTTTCTTTCTTTTCTTTCTTTCTTTCTTTCTTTCTTTTCTTTTCTTTCTTTCTTTCTTTCTTTCTTTCTTTCTTTCTTTCTTATTCATTCACTATTCTACTTTTAATGAAGACTTCTTTATCTTTCACTACTTTCTTTTCATTCTTTCTTTCTTTCTTTCTTTTCTTTCTTTCTTTCTTTCTTTCTTTCTTTCTTTTCTTTTCTTTCTTTCTTTCTTTCTTTCTTTTCTTTTCTTTTCTTTTCTTTTCTTTCTTTCTTTCTTTCTTTCTTTCTTTCTTTCTTTCTTATTCATTCACTATTCTACTTTTAATGAAGACTTCTTTATCTTTCACTACTTTCTTTTCATTCTTTCTTTCTTTCTTTCTTTCTTTCTTTCTTTTCTTTTCTTTCTTTCTTTCTTTCTTTCTTTTCTTTTCTTTCTTTCTTTCTTTCTTTCTTTTCTTTCTTTCTTTCTTTCTTTCTTTTCTTTTCTTTTCTTTCTTTTCTTTTCTTTCTTTCTTTTCTTTTCTTTTCTTTCTTTCTTTCTTTCTTTCTTTCTTTTCTTTTCTTTCTTTCTTTCTTTCTTTCTTTCTTTCTTTCTTATTCATTCACTATTCTACTTTTAATGAAGACTTCTTTATCTTTCACTACTTTCTTTTCATTCTTTTTAATTTTTCATTTATTCATTTACTCTTTTTTTCTTTATTGATTTTTAATTTTTTTTTTAAATTTTTTTTCTCTCTCTTTCTTTTTCTTTTTTTTTCAATCATTCCTTATTTATTCTTTTTTTTTATAAATACTTCTCCAGCTGTCTTTCATTTCCTTTCATTCTCCCTTCATTTAGTCATTCACTCTATTTTTTTTTCAAGAATATTTCTTTCGTTTTCTCTCTTTTGTGGACTTCTCTACTTTCTACTTTATTGATTATTTCCTTAAATCGTTAAATCTTTTTTTTTTATATTTAATCTTCAACGTTTATGTCTTATTCATGTATTTGTCTATAGGTTTAAATTCAGTTCTCAGTCGCAATTTCAAATGATTAACATTTTGGTTTTTGTATTGAGAACCATTGGCATCTCCAATACTATTTTCTTTCCCAGACATGCGTAAATACGGAACCTACAATGAATCGATCGCATACACAGAGCAACATGTAAAAATAATAATAAAAAATCATATATATATTTGCATTGCGAAGGTTCCTCATATTTTAGCAGAAGTACTTTTAGGAAATCTTTTGGCATGTTGTTATTCTCTCGTCATGAATTATGCTTAAGTAAAGTGAAAATAATCCAATGTTGCCCTTGTAATATTTTTAACATACGATGTCAATCAATAAGTACAGTTCTGTTAGAAGTCTGGAGATGAATTGTTGTTAGGATTCAATGGTTTTTATATTATTATCCTCAATTTTATTTTTGACAGCACATTGATTGTTCAGTTCTTAGTAAATTTTTAATCTTGTAAAGCATTCACTTTTCTTATAAGCATGCCTGCTATAGTAACTATAATTACTGTTGTTCTAATAGTTTTTTTCTTTCTGATTCCTCAACATTTGTTCGCTGCTAACTGCTATAAATCTCTACACACTTTGCAGTTCTATAAGTAAAGCACTTATTTGTATAACTGGATTATCTTCAGCCTGCATATTTTTAGTTTCACTTATACTTACCATTCTAATTTCGCTCTGAAAAGAACAATGCTTTATTTTTATTTGCTATTTTTTTTTGACCGTGTGCAAAGCCAGTTGCATTGTCAATCAGCAGTAAGCGTTGAATTATGGGATACCACAGGTTATGCAGTCCTGGAACAGATGCAAAAAAATGTTACTTATACAAGTGGCTCCTAAAACAAGAATGGTAACAGAAATGTGGTTCTACAGAAGGATGCTGAGAATACCAAGGACAGAGCGTATTAATAACGAAGAAATAAAAAGAAGGCTTAGAGTCAGAAAGCGACAGCTGAAAGATCGCATAATAAGGAAGGAGTGCTTCGAGAATATGACACTCACAGGACATATCGAAGACAAGAGGGATAATTAGAGGCAGTGGGCCCCATGGCTAGCTTATATGAATAAATGGCGGAACGGAGGGTGAGAGGATTGATAGATTTTTTGTTTAACTTCTTCATCAGGACACACACACACACACACACACACACACACGCACGCACACACACACACAGTCACACACAAAAAGCAAATTGTGGTTTCACGGTAATATTTTAATATAGAATTTAGTTGTTAAATACTATTTTATTTTCGTTAAATTAGTTTTTCTTCAAAACAAAGCATAAACATTTTCTATTTCTATAATACAATTCCTAAACTTATCAATTAGTGTTGTAACCTAGGGAAGGTTACTGAATAGAATAATCACTTGAAGGTTGGTAATGAACGATAATACTTAGGACAAGAACAACACATATAAGATTCGCCAGCGTCGCGGAGAAGAAGTATTCAACCGCTAGAAGTGAATCAAGTGAATTCCACAATGAATCCCCAACTGCAGGATATCTACCAACCGCCCCACGCGGTCATATGTGGCACAAGGCCGAATGTAACGTGGGATATCCGAGGCCTGTAGGCTCTGCCAAAAATTCCCCGTAGATCCCGTATAAAACTAGGTCGGGTTACTGTTTCCCGAGACGAGACTCTGCCCTTCGACACAGAGCCTCATCTGGGGATCCTCTCTGCCTCGATACAGCTGGAAACGAATCTAAAACAGCAGACCAACATACAGTATTTACTACTGTATTTATGTGAATGAGGACATACTCATTATCGTCCGTAAGTATGCTACAACAATTAGTAAAAACTAAAATAAGCTTTTTTTTTTCCATCGAATAGTTATGGGGATCCCCCACCCAAGAGTAAAAGTGGTCGATGAGTAAAAAAGTGGTTGAGAAACAGTGTTGTCAACTCAAGGCAAAATATTGGTTTAAAAACAGTAAAATCAACCTTGCTAACCGAAAATGCTCCTCAGTGGCTCAATCGGTAAAAACTCGTCAGGCTATATGACGTTTACGTATCGGATAGAGTTTCGATTCCTGTCGGAGGACGCATATATTCTATGAAAATTTCTCGGACGTTCAAGCCGGTAAATGTTAAATTTAATTAAATATTTGTATCTATCAAAAGAACGTATAAACATAAAAAATGTCAATATATATATATTTAGAAAAGCAGCATACAAAATGCCGATTTGAATCTAGCCACTAATAACAAACTCGAGAAAGTACGTAACTATATCAGCTCCATGGAAACCATCAAAAGACATTTTTAGAAAATCTTGTTCTCTTATATTGTTGAGTTTAGCGTTTCATATCGTCACTTATGTTGTGGAGTTGTGTATTTAAATAAGTTAATCTCTATCCATTAATATTTTGGATTTGCATTTCGAACAGCCATAGTTTCTTTTGAAAAGTAACACGCATTTCTCTGTTTCACGATTTGATTGATTCGCTCTTTTTACGGCTTACCAACCACTTACAGATTATTTAAAGCCAGAAAATATTTTAGGTTATGTGAATTTTTTTTCTGGAGATAATTATTTAGTGATACAAGTCTTGTAATTAACATATAGTTGGGGGGGGGAATAGGTGGATTCATACCCCTTTCTAGGGGGGAATTTTCGCGTAAGTGAATATAACCAACGCAAATAGAACTGGAACTCGTCTCTCCGATTTATAATTCCGAGACGTTATCATTACAACATAACACATTCATGCTTACTGCACCTGACATTCTCAAGCGGTCACCCAAGCTAGTACTGACCAAGCTAGACCTTGCTTAATTTCGATGGTCGTATGGGATCCGGCAATCCAGCGTGATAAGACCGTAAGCCCTTTCTATTTTAATAGTTAGATATTATCATCATGTTGAACTTGCTTCCTAACGCCATTTTTCCCGGTTATTCATGACAGCTTGTAGTGTATCCTTATCGCATCAAGCATCTCGACTGAGTTGATCAATGTATGTCTTCAAAGAGAGTCCAGTGGTGTTATGGCCATAAAATGATTTCTAGAGAAGAGAATTGCTAAGTCTCCGTTTACTTTATTACATCTGATACAGAAGTTCTTTTCTCATAGAGTCATTCTTTTATAGATTGCTCTGTACAATGTTACGTTCAGTATAGTTCGTAGTATACGTGCGTAGTTACCATCTAAAATCTGTACGTGACCAGGGAGATAGAATCATTCAGATATTAAAATAATTATGTAGAACTTACTGAGCCTTATTGAACACGACGATTAGCAAATGTCGCATACCTCTGTTTTTGATCATCCTTTTTCTGTATCTTCCTATTCTCTACCTTATCTTTTCCAATCGTTGTTTCCCAACCATTTTGTTATCTAAATGTTATACAAACATATATAACATATATAACTTCAAACATTATTTTAGTAGATACACGTATTTTTGAGTAGACGATCCTATTTTTAAAAAAAGTGTTTACTTCGTCCACCGGCCTGCGCCTGGGGATCCATTAAAAATAATGTTTGATGCAAAAAAAATATGTAAAAGATAAAATCCATTAATTCTTTATATATATATATATATATATATATATATATATATATATATATATATATATATAAAAGGCTCAAACACTAATATTCCATGGTTATAATTTATTATATTGGAATCGTAATCACGATCCAATTCATCAGACCTACCAATTCAAAATCTATCTATCTATCTATCTATCTATCTATCTATCTATCTATCTATCATTAATATATATATATATATATATATATATATATATATATATATATATATATATATATAATTTATTTATTATAATTTCATCATAAAGCCAAAACCATTTTACTCACTACAAAGATGCAACTTGGTTTCAGTGCATTTCAACTGCACTTCGACGGATGAGAATCGAAAATGGTTATCGATGTACTGTTGAAATGCACTGAAACCAAGTTACATCTTTGTAGTGAGTAAAATGGTTTTGTCTATATGATAAAATTATAATAAAGCAATAATTATCGCTCTACTATCGGTATCGATCCCTCTTTTGGATTAATACTGTGAACGTTGGAATTTATATATTACTTTCATTCTCATCGCATCGGATATATATATATATATATATATATATATATATATATATATATATATATATATATAAATAAAAAGAAAGAACAGTAAGATATATAATCCGGCGTTCTTATAGATATTTTTATTTTTACAAAATAGTGCTCAATGTAAATTTACAGAGCATTAATATTATAAATTAATTGATTTAAAATATGGTTTTTCCGCTACACAGTTCTAACCATGTTTCAAAAATGGAAGGTCCGAATTTAATTTTGTAATTAAATTAAAGATATTAGTTCCATTGCGAATTTTGGAGTAACTTTTAAAATTACTGGGTTTTAAAGACACAGCTAAAATCATAATTCACGTTTCCAAGGTTACAGATTAATTCACTTCCACTAGACAGGGGTGTTTGCGTGTTCTTTATGTCTGTATTTTGATGTATCCGTTATTAGCTACGTTTTGGTAGGGGGTAGGGATGTATTCTTCAATGAAATATGACATCCGTTAAATGCATGTCGTCTGGATTTTTTAAAATTTTATTGTTAACGGCAAAAATTCTTACGGCATTGTTTCTATTTGTATATTTAAAGATTTTTTTGGTGGGTGTTCAGGTTAGAATACGGTTTATTTAACTACAATTTGAAAAATATTTTCACTATTATTTTTAATATACTATATTTCTTTTAAGAACAAGTAAATGTATTAGAATCCCTTACAGTATGTAGAGTTATTTTCACATCAACTATAAGTATGCATATTATTAGGTAACAATTTTTTTTTAATTTAAGTAAACTTTATGACAATGACGCCAAAAATAGCTAATTGATTTCACTGATTTAGTAAACTTTTATTTTTTTATATAAACTTAGTAATATCTTGTTTCTCATGTAAGTACAGAGGACATGGGTCAGTCAATGGCTTACATCTTCTAGCTTTTCATATTAAATTCATTTTACTGTAGGTGTTTTATTGGATTCCTTTAAGTGCTTGTAGTACTTAGGGGGAGATCTATAGGTTAGCATACGTTTTATTTAATTACAATTTTAAAAGATATTTAGGCTAGAATTTCTTTTTATTTAACTACAATTTTAAATACAACTTTAAAATATTTTCACTGTTAGTTTTAATAGACTATATTTCTTTTTTAAAAGAAGTAAATGTATTAGAATTACTTACAGTATGTAAAATTATTTTTACATATCAAGTATAACTATGTATATTACCTTTGTTAAAATTTTTATATTTAAATATTATTTAAGTAAAATTTATTACAATTACGGTAAAAATAGCTAATTCATTTCTCTGATTTAATAAACTTTTTTTTATGCTTAGTAATATATAGTTTCACATGTCTGTACAAAGGACATGGGGCATTCAATGGCCTACATCTTATAGCTTTGCATCATAATTTCATTTTTCTGTAGGTGTTTTATTAGAACTGTGTAGCGAAAAAACCATATTTTAAATCAATTAATTTATAATATATATATATATATATATATATATATATATATATATATATATATATATATATATATATATATATAATTTACTTTCCCTATTATTGTTTTTTCTACTTTTCTTACCCCTTACCTTTCCTCTTGACACTGTATTTCTCTCTTTTATTCTTTCTCGTTTTTCTCAATACCTTGCGCGTATAACTGATATTAAATGAATATATCTTAATCATTTATATCAACAAGAATGTCTTATATCTTGCTCAACTTAATTGTTCTTGTTGAATGGAGATAAGTAATTTGTATATCTATTTAAAAAAAATATCTCTTTCGTTATTAATTTCTAATCAGGCATTTTGGAATTTTTTATGAATAAACGATTGTTTTGTCGGAGGCTTTTCTAATTAAGTTGCTAGTTTATTAAACGAAAGCCATTTTCTGTCATGAAGATGTCAACTACCGTAGCATTTAGATCACAGCTTAAAGTGAGGAGGTAATGTTGATATTTTTATTGTATATTTTGAAAATCCAACAAAAGTTTTAAATTGAACATGTCCTGGAATAAACGACTAACAAAATGATTCACCCTATCGATTTAATTGTCACTTATTTGAATCCTATCATTTTAGCGTATATGCGCATATAGCCACCCACTACTGAAAAATATGACTGCTTAGCGTTGTGGAATAAAAGAAAGGGATTTGACCTTCGTGTTGCCGGGTACTACTGCTATTATAAATGAGAAGCAGACACGGTTCTCACGAAAACCAAATGTCTACTTTTGTTCCGTGAAGAAACCTGGGATTGTTAAACGCATGCTATCTCGTCAAGGTGTAAAAAATAAATAAAGCAAGAAAATATGTTAAAAAAAATACAAAAACAAAACAAAAGTGTCAAAAAATGAGAGAGAATGAATAAAAATAAACGAATAGAGAAAACGATGTTTCCATGCTGAAAGGCCCGGATGTGACATGCGTAAGAGTTGCGCACATCCGTTAAAATGAATCGTAAACATTCTTTTCAAAATAGGAGAAAAGAGCAAAGATTATAGTTTTTAACATTCAAAAGTTACGTGGTTCAATGCTTTTCAGCCATCATGAGTTAGTTGTACATGTTTCCATAAGTGTATATGAAATAAAGAACAATTAGGAAAAGATTATGTTTAACAGGTTTCGCTTTTATTTAAACACCATCAGAAATGTTTGAATATTTTTAATTCCATTTTACACACACGCGCGGGAGCACACACACGCACACACACACACACACACACACACACACACACACACACACACACACACATATATATATTCATTCAGTGGATTATTAGTAGTATAATGCTTATAATTATGTCTACTAGCGAAGGGATTTCACCAATAATTGCATTAATATTGCTAATTGATTCAAGGTATGATTAACTCTTCGTAATATAATATAATATAATATATATCCTCCTTTTTTATTGATTGATTCGTTTTCTTTGGCTTATCACAATTTATGTAAAGCCAGTAAAATATTTTTAGACATTTTTGATAAAAAAATTCTACTGTTGTAATTATTTCGCATGGATAAAGTAAGTTTTTCAAAAGACACCGTGTATCTTTCCTTGGTCTGAACACAGATACAACGCGTTTTTTTTTGTCAGCTTGTAAGCTACTTCGCTAAACTTACCTGATCTTATTGTCACAATTTGCAGCTTTTACGGTAGACCTTAATGATGAATTCCTAATATTGGTTTTCCTGGTGCAGCTTGATAAATAACCACTCTTCTATCCAGACTAATCGTAACCCTAAAAGCAGGGCTTTTCAAAATCTACTCAGAAGATGAGGTGCAGCATTCAGAGTATACGCACTAAGATTCCAATCATTTGCGTAGGAAAATTTTTAACTGTGAAAATATATTGCTGGTATTTTTACGATAAAAATGTATTTTTATATTTTCATTGTGTTTTGAGCCTAAATTGGGGGTTAACTATTTGCTAATAGCTGGGACCTTAACAGGTGCTATTACCCGGGGTCAGGGTGAACCTGGAAACAACAGTAATTATAAAGTGGTTTTACGCTCCTCAATACGAATGTAGTTCATCGTTATACCCAGGATGTACTTTTTCGGGGTCTAAAATGCCTAAAACCGAAAAAAAAAACAAAAACACGGCAAATCTCAAGAACTTTCATCTTACTTTCGGATGAGCAGTGTTGAAAAATAAAAAACCATTGCATCAAACTATCCTTTTTTCCTAGCAATATTCATCAAACATTTTCCCGTCCTTATCATTTACGTTCGGTAAAACTATGAAGTAAAAAATAAAGGCGAGCAAAATAATGTTTATTGCCAGTTTTGTTTTTTTTTTGTTTTTAACTTGAAAGTTTTTGTAAAAAAAAAGAAAAAAAAAAAAGAGAAAAGATTTATTGATTTCGTTGGAAATTGTGTTCTTTATTAAATCTTGTGTTCTCAGTTTGTAATAATGCATTGTGATTGCTTACGTTGAAGGCCTTCAAGGCAATAAGATAGAATTATCAATCATCAAATATCAGCGGCCTCACTTGCGGGCAGAGTGCAAGAAGCAGAGGAAAAGATTCATTGAAGTGTTTGAAATAACAATCAAATCCGATATGGCGCTGTCTATTCGCTTGCATTTAATTAACCATATTAATATCTATCTCTATATTCAACGTTCACAAACCAAGACTATCTATCTATCTATCTATCTATATATCTATCTATCTATCTATCTATCTATCTATCTATCTATCTATCTATCTATCTATCTATCTGTCAGATTCGTTCTGTTCATATCTATCTATCTATCTATCTATCTATCTATCTATCTATCTACCTATCTATCTATCTATCTATCTATCAGATTAGTTTTGTTCATATCTATCTATCTATCTATCTATCTATCTATCTATCTATCTATCTATCTATCTATCTATCTATCAAATCAAAATTTCATAAAAGTGACGAGATGCCGAACAGCAATAATGCAACATGGCAAAACGATGATGAATGATTCAAAGAAAGCAGTAGGTAAACCCCAAGGAGCACGCACCCAACCAATGTGCAGTGAGCTTGTCTTGCAAGAGTTCGATACACATTAGGTAATCAATTATTTTTGTTTGGAATTTTTCTTAGTCAATTTTCTACAAGAAATTAATCCGAGTAATTAAATAGATTAAAACTATTATTTAAATTATTTAACCAAACATGTTAGATTGAAAATATGCTGTCTAAATATATATATATATATATATATATATATATATATATATATATATATATATATATATATATATATATATATATATATATATATATATCGCACAAAATTGCATAACTGAATCAACTAAGCTGTCAGATTCTCATGCGTCGAAACCGACGGGAGAGTCCATTAATTAGAAAAAAGATTCCACGTGTGCTTCATACAGTTTATAAAATACAGTAGATATGTTGTTCAATAAAACACAGTCAAACGAAAGGGTACCGATGTAATCAGTACGAAAAACATTTATTACTATTAAACAAGTGACAAAAATGAAGAACGGTTGATGAAGAACTCAAGCGTCTTCGAAAATTTCGAACTTGGAACAACAATCTCCGTCCTTCATCTTTGTCACCTGGTTAATAGTAATAAATGTTTTTCGTACTGATTACATCGGTACCCTTTCGTTTGACTGTGTTTTATTGAACAACATATCTACTGTATTTATATATATATATATATATATATATATATATATATATAGAGAGAGAGAGAGAGATAGATAGATAGATACAAGCGAAATAAAAATTGAGAGTAATAACTTAGGATCTAGTCTTGCAAAACTATTTTACATGTAGTGTGAGTTTTACTGAATGTCTCATTATTGTCTCATTCTACCAGACTATCGTAAGCATATATATATATATATATATATATATATATATATATATATATATATATATATATATATATATTTAGATTTATATCAAACTTTAACCCCCAAATATACCCTTTAAAGTAATGCTAAATAACAGCGTCCAAGAAATTGAGTGAAACCTTCTCTCATGATCATGATTTATTTTATTGTATCTTCCTTTTATGTCGGTTTTCTTCTTCACCTCTTACCCATCCATATCTAGAGATAACAGACGTTAAGTTAAGCGATGTCTGGCCCACACCAAGTGGGGTTAGGGATAAAAAATTGAAATGGTACATCTAACTCACTCATGTCTTCTCTCCCCCTCACTTCCTCACTTCGTTAATTTACATATGCTTACGTGTAAATTTCTTTTCATTTTTCATTTCAACCTTTGGAAGTAAAGTCTGATGATCCAGAGCCCTTTAAAAGGGTTGTGGTGAAATAATTTATTACATGGAACCTTAAAGTGGTCTGTTTTTATTCAAACATATTTGCTCTGAATTTACATTGAGCTCTCTGGATATCATCCTCCTTGGGTCTACCAATACGGATTACCTAGTTTTGCATAAACTAAATATATATATATATATATATATATATATATATATATATATATATATATATATATTTATATATATATATGTGTGTGTGTATGTGTTTGTGTGTGTGTGTGTGTCGCGATAACATTTATCCTCTTTTTATCATTATTTGAATGATTTACTTAATATACTTGGTGTACTTAGGAATCCTGTCTATAAAAGTCAACTCTGTAGAACTGTTTAAAAAAAAAAAGAATGGAATTTTTTTTGTCGGAGAGTGGGGACGTGAAAATGTCTACGCCTTGTTAATCGTCTGGGCAATTGACCGAGCAATAGAGTGGAGAGAATAAATCGTCATGCCAGGCGTAGTTCATTGAGAAATTTAGCCCCAATCTGCCAGAACAATTATTTCAATCGACAATACACACCTTAAAAACAAGCATTTGCAAATTACTGCTAACTTATTTTTGATGATTTCTTATTCCGTCATAAGAATGTTACTTATTATCCGTAAACTGTTATTACATTGTCAATGACAACAATTAATATCGTCGATATTCGATTAGTTTCTCGATGTTAGTTTTAATGGTACTATAATGAAACATATTTAATCTCGTGAGAGAATAGTTTCGGGAACACAGCAATTCAATCCAACTTTAGTTATTTTCTTACATGTAAAGTTTAAACTGCAATTTACCATTTTACGCAACATCATCACAGAAAATCTTTGATATAAACTATCCGACTCGTGATGGAAGACTTCTAAGAAATAAAGTACAATCTTTATCAGATTTTTAGAGAAATCTTTTGTATTATTATTATCATTATCATTATTATCATTATCATTATTATTATTATTTGACCAGTTTATCTTTCATCTTATGTTTGTTGGCTTTTATTTCATAGTTTAGGTCGACGTTTATTCTACGCGTCACATAAGCAGCACGGATTGGAAATAAAAAATGTAGCGATTTTAATGATATATGAGCTGGCTTTCTATTTTCCCTGGGCCCAATATGGCAAAGTCGATGCTTTTCACGGAGATAAACAAAGATTAAGATGAAATCTAGTCACATGACCATCACCGTTGTTATTTACTTTGGGGAGAAATAGTCTAATTTGGTGGTCTATAAGAGGGTTAGGGAAGCCATTGTTAATTAGTATGTTTTACATTATTGAGTTCTTTAAGGAAGAGTAGTCGAGAGGATCAATTTTGATGTGCTCTTTTTAGGAAATTTTTTTATTACTGATATTTTGTATCTGAGTGGGCTTTGGCTTTTAAAGTTAAAGTGTCAAAAGTTTCTGCTAGTGTGTTTTTACATAATGAGGTGATAAAAGTGTTATTACTATATTCTACGAGAACATCTAAGAATGGGTGTTTGTTTTTGTGACTAAGTTCGTAGGTAAAATTAAGGACAAAGTTTTTCTCAAATGGGGTCTTATGTGTATCTATTTCTTTAATGTTATTTGCTAAAATAAGAATATCATCTACGCGGCGGACATATATTTTAGGTTTACAGAACAGTTTAAATATTATATTTTCTACATAGACTATGTAATAATTGGAAAAGCACAGGCCGAGCAGATTTCCCATACTCACACCATTAGTTTGGGTGGGTGTACATTTTGCCATTATGGTCATAGACTGGGACTTTGGTTGTGCATACGTGTAGTAAAAATGGTTTGATGTATGGCGGAGGAATAGAATTATTAGTATACACAGAACTGAGGATAATGTCAATAGTTTGATCGACGGGGACGTTTGTAAATAAGTTTTCGACATCAAGTGACGTTATTATATCTTGGTTTGATGTAGTAGTTTTTAAAATTTGCAGGAATTCGTGGGTGGATGTGATGCTGTAATTGGTGGGTAAGTATGGACTGATGATGTCGTTGAGGAATTTGATAGCTCGTAAATAGGTGTTGGGATCTGGGAAATGATTGGTCATAGCGGGGAACCGGGTTTATGGGTTTTTATATTTCCCTATAATTAGTCAAATTGGTAGTCACCAA